>JANHFL010003359.1:43809-58935 GCA_032468155.1 Oxyrhabdium leporinum
ATAGATAGATAGATAGATAGATAGATAGATAGATAGATAGATAGATAGATAGATAGATAGATAGATAGATAGATTCAGAGCAATAGACTGATATTTCCAATTTTGGAAAAAACAATAAAATATATAAAATAGAAAATGCAAGATCATATATTTCTTATTAAGTGGACTGGCTAATGGCAATGCTTCATTTTCTGTTATTGCCTTATTTGATTTTTGTGGAGGTTTGTTAACGAAGAAGCCTTTTTTTCAACAGAAAAAAATGACATATTTGTATAATGTTTCTAAGGATTTAGTTACGTTTTAACATGCAGTTATCTCTTTCTCTTCTCAAAACTCTGTTTAATTCTAATCAAGTTGGGTATTATTGCTGTATAATAGTAATATTGTAAATCTACTTTATTACTTTGTAAATAAATCAAGGCAGCAAATATAACTAATATTCCTTCCTCTTCCTGTTTCCCCACAACAACAACCCTGTGAGATGAACTGGGCTAATACAGAGATTGACTGGCCCAAGGTCACCCAGCCAGCTTTCATGGCTAAGGTGGGACTAGAATTCAGTTTCCTGGTTTCTAGGCCAGCACTTTAACCATACACCAAACTATAGTAATAGACAATAGGAGAGGGCAAAATATAATGTATTTATATATAATTATATCTGAACATAATATATATTCCTAGTTGCTTTTTCTTTCTTTAACCCCCCCACCCCGGTTCATTTGAGTTTAATTACCATGAGTCAAACCTATTCAATAAAATGCCTTATAAAAGATGCTCTGTAGTTTGATGTGAAGTATTTGGACTTACACTTTGGACTATTAACTGGAATCAACTGTCATTATTAAAGGTCATCCAGATTGCTACTGAAAAGCGACCTTTAGATTTTTCTTACCTAATGCGTAAACATTGTCACCATCTTCTGGCAGCATCTGGCATATTTATTTTCTTAGTGTCTAAAATTTCTGAAAGCTTGTTATTGTTTTTAATTTATTCATAAAACATGACTGGATATGGGTAGATGGGTAGATTAGGATGTGTGCATTATATTGTATCAATATAAGAGCCGTGTGGCTATATGGGTAACACTACAGGGCCAAGTACATCTCTTGAGTTCTCTCTTTGATCATTAATACACAGGAGGTCATGGACACGACAGGTATTTTTGAGTTGGTTCTGAAGGACAAATGAGTTAATTAAAATAATGACTCAATCTAAAAAATAGCTCTTGCATGCTTTCTATAAGCAAGCTGCTCCTACTAAATGGTTTCTGTTACATTTATTTAAACAATAATAGCCAAACGAGTGCATTTGCATTCCACTTATTACCTTATATATACATCGTTCTTCCAAATTGTTTTGAGAATAAGCTTGGCTAAGGTTGGAGAAAGACACTTAGTGCTGTAATAAAATAACTCTGAATGGCTTAACAGTCTACCATGTTTTGCAACAAAAGATTGATTGCTGTAAGGTACCCTGAGACTTTGGATCTCTACATCTTTCTGAATGGTACCACAGATAATGTTTATTGGCACTGCCCCAGTGATGTCAGGCTGAGACAAGATGTTTGATTACTGCAGTATTTGGGAGGACTTTTTAAATGCAAGGTGGGACTGAAGAAATATTTGGCCTCTGAGCTGACAACTAGCTGGCAGATAGGGGGAAAGAATGAGAAACAAGGGTTTTATGATGACCCGGGACAAGGTCACACAGTCAGCTGAGAGTTCAAACTCTCCTTTAATGCTCCAAATTTCCCCCCAAATGTTCCCATGTTCTTGGCAAGTTCCAGAGCAAAGTGCGCACACACATACAAGGCAGCTTCTGGCTGCGCCCAGTTCAGCACAGCAAAGGAACAAGGAAATGAGTCCATGAAACAAGGAACAAAAAGTGAGTCCACAAAGTAAGGAACAAGGCACTGAGTCCACGTAGTTCAGGAACAAGGCACTGAGTCCATGAAGTAAGGAAGAAGCAAGCAGTCCTGCAAACTCTAAATGTCTGTACCAACACATCAAACTCTACAAATTCAGTGTTTGTTCCTGACAAATGCCCCTCCCCACAGTGTCTCCTTAAATCTCAGTCCCCAGATGTGCCTTGTGAAGAGGGGTGGGGCGCTCTCCTCCTGAGTCATTGGGTCAGCCTGTGCTGTTCCCTCCTTCTCTCTACTCTCTGTGCTCAGGGATCAGGAGTGGGCAGTCCTTGCTCATCATCTGAGGTCTGTCGCTCCTCATTTCCACTGCTTGCCCGCTCTAGATCATCCTGCCCCTATTTCTCCCTACTAACAAGCTGTCCCAATCCTGAGGGGCCCTGGGCTGCCTCGTCCTGCTCCTCTCCCCACATTCCTCCAAAGCCAACGACGACACCCCCTTGATCTCCATTGGCTCCAGCTTCAGCTCATCCTCCTCTACAGGTTCAGGCTCCTATGGGGGCATGACAGGTTTTTCTTTGAGGGGAGAATGCCAATGCTGATAATAAGTATGGAAAGAGAGATTGCCTTAAACTATCTTTCAACACACCATCATAACCGATGTGGCTAACAGTGAAAAAAAAATGTAAAAACAAGTTTTGAAAATAGCGTATTCATTTCATAGATTTTTGAGAATTAATAGTAATATGAGTGTGGGAAAAATACCTTTTTGGTGCAAGAGTAGGTTGCACAGTTAGAATACAGAACAACAAAGTTGGAAGAGATTTTGGAGGTTTTTTATTCCAACCAGCCTGGCTGTCCAATCTATTCTCTAAAACGTCCATTGATGGAGCACCACAACTTCTGGAGACAAGCCATTCCACTGATTAATTGTTCTCATTGTCAGAAAATTTTTGATTAGTCCTAGGTTGGATCGCTCTTTGAAAAACTTCCATTTTTTATTTCTTGTCTTTCCCTTGATCCTTTGGAGAATAGATTGACCCCCTCCCCCTCTTCTCTATGACAACTTCTCAAATATTAGAAGACTGCTATTATGTTACCCCTAGTGTTTCTCTTCATTAGGTTAGATGTCTGTCATCTGCAAATTTAATGAGCTCCCCTTCTATCCCCTCATCTACATCATTTATAAGGATGTTGATGAGTTCTGGGCCTAGACAGAATCTTGGGGTACCCTACTGCATATTTCTCTCCATGTAGATGTAGTTCCATTGAGGACTATAAGTTGTATGTAGTTGGTCAGCCACTTATTAATCAGTCTGGTGATGATGCTTTCTATCCCACAATCTTCTATTTTATCAAGAAGTAGGGTATGGTCTACTTTGTCAACTGTCTTACTGAAGTCTAAGTAAACTATGTCCACAGTATTTTCCTGATTCACTAATTTAGTCACTTTCTCAAAGAATGCAATAACATTTGTCTGCAATAATCTGTTTTTGCGCAAGAACTGTTTGGACAGTTGTTTGTGTGCATTTGTTTACTACATGAATACTCTTTTACATTAAGTATAAATAACATACAATACCAAATTACATGACTGAGCTTCCAAATTTCAGATATCTTGAGACATCATTGCTAAAGAGTACCTTTAACATGATACTGATTTTTTTCTTTTCTTCAGCATGTTTGAGTTCTAAATCTCAAATAAGAAACTTGAAGTCTTCTATTATTTAATCTTCCCATTATGCCACATTAAAAGCCCTTTCTATATTGATTCAAGAAAGCAATGAAAAGTTTCAGCTAGCTATTGAATTATGGAAGTTGGTCAATAACTCACAGGATAATTCTAGCAGCACAATAATTGGCAATCATTTCAGCCCCTGGTAACCACTGTACAATGGTCCAGGAACTATTTTCACCCAACCCACCTCCCCCAAAAAGGTCACTCAAAATTTCACAAATGGATTAAAAATCTCATAGGAGCTGGCAATTTCACATGATTCTTTTCATTTTTAAAATTAATTTCTTAACTTTTAATTACCTGAATTTGGGGGATGTCAGGTCTATTGACAGTATAATCTTACACTTATATTAAGTTATAATCAAGCATACTTTGTGGCACCCTAAAACATGTTTACCAATCACAAGGACTATATGTTTGGCTTTAAGCCTAAATTTCCAATGTCCTGGACTTCTGGAATGTGAAATAATATGACATTATCTGTATCTTGTTTTTGTTTTATGCCTGAATCTGAATTCTCACATTCATCCTCCACCCACCCTTTTGTTGGTTACTGATTGTCACTTAGTGACTAAACATAACTGGGGGAAAATGCAGATGCTTTTCAAAGGGTTATAAATCTTTGTGCTTTACTTGAGGGATTATTTGGAATATAATAAATGGATTGGTATAAAGGTTATCCAGCAGTCACTCACCAAAGACAGAACAGAAAAAAGAGAGCATCATAAGCAATCTAGCAAAGAAAACAGGGGAATGGTGTGAAAATGTGGTTTGCTATTTCCAAGGAAACCAAACAGGGTCTCAGCTGTCTGAGATTACAGTCAGATAAGCATTAAAATGTAGCTGTCTAGAAAGATCATTTGATAAAATGGGTACAAGCATGGTTCTTTTGGAATAATTTGGTTCATGACAAGCTATATTAATAATCTCATTACAGCAATAAGTTTATTCCAAGAACTTGGTACTATTTTTCTGTATTTAGTTTTTCAATTTCCATAATCTTGTCCTATCTTTTAGATCAATACATAAACAAACAGTCCCTGAGTTAAGAACAAGTTCTGTTCCTAACTTTTTTTTTAACCCAAATTTGAATTTTAGTCAGAACTTGTACTTACAAATAGATTACCTATAACTAAAAATGGCGGACTGCTCTTTTTCAAGCCCATGAAAAATGGCGCACTGCTCTTTTTCAAGCCCATGAAAGCTGTACAATTCTTCCAGGAACTGCTGAAAATTGCTGAAAACAAGCTGTATATTAAAAATGTGCAGCTTTAGTGTTTCCTAAAAAAATTGTGTGGTTTCAGCAGTTTGTCCACTCAAGTAAGGACAATGCCGTCTGCCCTTTTTAGTAGAAGACAGTCTATTCAAGGATTTTCAGTGGTTCCCGAAAGCATTGGGGAGCCTTCATTGGGCAGTTATACAGGAACCGTCCTTCAGTTGGACATTCTTAACCTGCTGACTGCCTATTCATAATTCTTAGATACAGACAGAGAAGTCACTATCTTCATTGCTCATTTCATTGGCAAAAGTGGATTTCATTATATGAAAACTTCATTTTTAACATGCCAAGGAGACAAACACTGTATTATACTAACCATGCTAACCCTGTCATGAAATTAATTTTCTTCATATAATTGAAATTCCCCGAGGGAAGAGTAACTGCTCTATCCACGTTGAGTCCTTGTATAGCATAGAACTGTGTTTCTCAGCCTTGCTAGTTTTAAGATGTATGGACTTCAACTCCCAAAATTCCCAGTTTCCCAGAATTCCACAGCCATGTGTGAAGTCCACACTTCTTAAAGATACCAAGATTGAGGAAACACTGACACAGAATTTTGGTAACTGAATGTTTTCAATTACATTTTAAACTTACATTACAGTGCCTTAATAGTCCAAAATATCCTCAGCTCTTCCTCAGTACTAATGCTGATTGTATATGACCTGAAGGCCCTACCATCTGTTGCTATATTGACTTTATACCTAATCATTATCTATGTTGTTTTCTTGGAAAAAATAGGTGACTGGATTTCACTGCTTTCTCTCATGCAGTACGGAATGATGCCTTTGCCATTGTCACTTAGATGATCATTCACTTCCAGCATCTTTCTACAGTGCTGTGTCTGATATCAATGTCTGCTTGGCTTAACTAAATGGTTGGGATGAGCTTCACCTCTTGATTGACCCAGGTGAGAATATATGCTCTTGGAATACTCCCAGCAGTGTCAACTTGATGCAGTCCAAATATGTTTTGCTCATTCCTTCCAGGAACAACAACCCCACCCCCTCTACAATGAGGCAGTACAGTGAGATTAGAAGAGGGGTAATCAACTATATCTCTGTGTTAATACAATTGGAAAGATAGAATATAAAGCAGAACATGGAATTTATAATGATTCCATTTGAAAATCATCTCCTGGATATGCAGTAATTGGAAACTGAAATGAACAAAAATGTTGATTAAATGAAGTAGCCAGTAGTTAAATGTGAAAAGAAAATAAGGAAGAATTTAACAATTTCAAGACTTGTTCCTGCCTCTGTCTCCTACGTGAGAAAACAGTTGATTTTATTTCTTCACATATATTTTTATGTTTGGATAAGTTTCATATTCATTTTCCGGTCAAAAGAAATTGCAGCCATTTAGGCCTGGTTGGAGTTGAAGAAGACAAGCTTTGAAACTTAGGAGCTTTGGCTCATGAAAGTTTCTAGAAGTATTGTGGTGAAAAATGCCTTAAGCCCTGGAGTTTTACATACAATAAATATCAGGTATTTTAAAAAATAAAATAGATACACATATACATAGATAAATCTTAGCATCTTCTTTGAGTATGGATTATATTAATACCATACAGAAGTATGGTTTTTAAAGCATACATACATATGCTTTATATATATACTATTCCCTTTATCTTGACTGTCTAACAATAGGTGCATATTAAATTTATGGCTTCCAGCTATGCCTTTCAGAAAAAGTTGGGAAACGGTTGAAGAATAAGAGGCACAGATAGTTCGTTTACAAAAGGCGTTTCACTCCTGAGATTTATTTTATAACATACTTGCCTGAAGGATTTTTTCTGAGCTCTCTCTCAGGTCTGGCAAAAAAAAGTATTTTGTTGGAGTTTATCTCGGATCATACTGGTGACTTTCTAGTGCTTTATCTCCAAGCACTGACATTTCCTATCAGGATATCTGATGAACAACTTCATCTTATTTTCTCGTCACTGGGACCACCTCTCTCACTTGCAACTCTGCCATGGGAAAAGATTGTGATTTATCAGCAAAACACTGCAGAATGCTAAACTGAGACCTAAAAATGAAAAGAAAGCTACAGTTTCATGAAGTTAGTACATATCTTTCTCATTTGGGAAACGAGGCTGCTGGCATATCTGATGCAATGCTATAAATCACAAGTTTGAAAGGGTAAATCTTTGCAAAGGGGAAAACTGACATTCTTGGCTCTCTAGGGTCTTCCCCTTCCAAATTGCACATTGCGTGGTCTGACCCTAGCATTTTAACATACACATGCTATATCTGCCTCACTCAATAGTTCTTCTTCCCTCTCTGTCATGTATTCAGTGTCTCAAGTTCCAAAGAAGCAGTTTTCATGTAAATCCATTAATACAAGAAATCAGAATAATAACTTTTTAATGTTTATGTCCTTATATTTACTAGGAGCAGAGGCCCTTCCTTAGCCTCCTCTTGGAAAAGAGTTCAAAAGCCACATTCCAGATCTAATAAAGCCAAAATAGAAAGTATAGAAGAACACTGCATATCTATTCATAATAAATACAGGCATAAATTTAATAAAAGAAATGTATGTGTGTACCCACTCAGAAGTGGGTCTCACTCTTCTTAAAATAAGCCTACACTGCAGCCACCTTATAGAAAATTAAACTACAAAGCCACCACACAAAACTAGCAATCTTCCAATCTTTCTCCCCAACCCCCACCCACATTTCTCTAGCCATCAATGAAGCACCCTTTCTGCTGTATAAAATTCTTGAATAAGTTGCACAGTACAATTCTATATGCACCAAGTCCACTTGGGTTCAAAGATATTTATTCCCAAATAAGGAAAAACAAGGACCTCAGCCTTCTTATGCAGAATAAACATAATAAAACTGAATCCCAACACCTCTGCTGAGATTTGCAATTTCACAGCAATTTTTGAAAGAAAAAAACCAACACCACCACCCTTCTCCCTTTCTGATCACTGGCTTAAAATATATAAGAAAAATCTGTGATTGTATCAGAATTTTTCCAAAGCAAGTTAGGCTCACTCACAATGTTCCCCACTCAGTTCCTGAACCAGCTCTGTTCAAACAAATATTAACAGAATAACAGAAGAGTTGGAAGGGACCTTGGAGGTCCCAGGGTTTTAAATACAAAGGAAAAAGCCAGCAAATTAGAAGAAGTTGACTATGGTTGTAGCTTGTACCCATTTCAATTTGTCTTTACACTTAATTGGTTGCAGTGAGAACATGCCACCCACAACACAAATCTAAATCCTCCGTCGATAAAACAGACAGGAAACAAGCATGCCTAGAAAAAGGTCAGGGAGGGAGAGAACACGTATGACAATATGGGGGGGGGTGTTTAATGGTAGAAAGAATACTGTAAGGCAAAATTGTTTATCAGAGGCAATGTTTTGGTTTTGGCAGCTTGGAAGCCAGGATTTTGTTGTGACTCTGCACAACAAAACAAAATGTACTCTGGGGAAATTCATGACAATGGGTAGATAGAATACTCTAGTAAAGGCAATTTCTAATTCCAGTACTGCTGTAGAAAAATCCCAGAAAACAAGGAAAACAAGATGCCTTCTTCTGCAAACAGATCTTTTCACTTGTAATAATTGTTCCTTGCTTTTAACTGATATTTAGTTCTTTAACTTGTTTTTAAAAGTATGATTGCTGTTTTAGAAATTTTGGAGCAGTTCCTATTCTGAATCCACCCTCTGTTGCTAATGAGCTATTCAATGACCTTGCCAGCTAAAGGATGGGCTTCAACAAATCTGGGGGGGGGGAAATTATAGATGGATCTTTAAGTCAGATACAAATAACAGCTGACCTGGTTTATTATGAATCTACCCACAATTTGTGTCCATGCTGGTCCTGGAGAAAGCTCAAGCAGAGAATTTTTGACCTCCTTATATACAGACAGAATTAATGTTCTGTATCGTGAGCTCCCTTTACCACCCACAAATATTTGTATCACTTACTTGGCCTGTCACATAGGAGGGCATTCACATTGGCATGCTTCAATGTTTTCCCATCAATGATTCTGACAGGAAAGATTTAATGGCATTCTGTAATGGTTTGTGAGAAAGACCTTGGGATACCAGGCCAAGAGAAGCTGCCAAGGGAATGATCAGATAAGTGAAAGCATAGCCGAGAGCAGGAGGGGAAAGAGGCTCAGGAGGGACCCTCTCTGATTTTTCAGGCTGGATTGTACTTTCAGATTTACAAGATTCTTCAAAAAAGCACAATTAGCTCTACTTAGTTGTGATTCTTACTGGTTTACTACTTGAGGTTGACACATTCCTTAGCAAGAGTGTTTATGTATCTGTTCAGATTCTGAAATTGAGACAAAAGTAGACATTCTAACTCTCATTCTTGGAGAGTAACAGAATAACAGAGTTGGAATGGATTTTAGGAGGCTTCTAGTCTAATCCCCTGCTCAAGCAAGAGACCCTATATCATTCTGGACAAATGGCTGTCCAATCTCTTAAAAGAGCCCTTAAAGAATGGAGGGTAAAGTGAATTCCCCATTTTATTCTAAACTACTCAGATTGATCTCATGTGGCAATTGCTGGCTACCTTTTAAACAGTCAGGTCCAGGAAGTTTCCAGAAGTATAGCAAAAAATTGTGCCATAGCGATGACAGTTAGAACCTACTGAGCCCACCTATAGCTTAGTCCTGGATATGACTAGATTGTTACTGGCTAGCTGTATTCTATATCCCTTCTTAACTTTTTGCTTTCTTTGATCTATGATTGGTATAGTTTAATTAAATATATTATGTTTTAGATTGTTATCCACCTTGAGAACTGTGAGACCTTGAATTAGAATTAGAAAACTTGTTGCTATAAAAGCATAGCCAACCCTCCCCCAAATTTCCTGTATCAAACAAGTTGATACGCAAAATTATTAAAAGGCACATTTTATAATGAGTTTGAAGTACTTAAATAAGAGATGTGAGTGACTTTCTTGAGGTTGTTTCACCCATACCCAGCAAAATTTAGGCCACTGCAATGCAACACAAGACATTTCCATTGGAAAAAAAAGCTAGGGAATATGCATGTATGCACAGGCATTTTCTGCATGTTTCTGTGGCAGCAAGGTGGGATGAGAGCAAGCTGTACAAAGATACTTGTTTCCTTACACGTGCACTGCTTTTTGTGTTTCATGTGCCAGCTTGAGATGAATACTATTTATAAAGGTTGGGGCAATTCTGCCTAGCAGTGTAACCCTGATTGCCATGCTGCGCCTGGCTGTTTTTGAAACACACTTAAAAAAATATTTTCTGGGTTACAGTAGTTTGGCAATAGGGATGAGTTAACCCTCAGTCTGGAATACTGGATGGATGGACAGACAGACAGATGAAACCTCTACGTCTGTATGAACACACACACACACACACACACACAATTGCAGTACAGCGGGTTCAAAGTGGGAAAGAAAGAAAAGTCAATTGCTTCAGACAACCTGGGCTGAAACAAAAAAAGGTGTTCATGAGAACTGTAAGGCTAGAACAACAGTGTGCTGACAGGAGAAGTAGGGTAAACATGGTGGCCAGGGGGCTTTATTGGATTCCATTGTCTTAGTGGAGCTTAACAGCATCAACTGTTAAAAAGAGGAAGCAGCCCATCACAAAGTAGCCCATCCTGTAGGGCAGAAAGGATTAACTAGGGGAGAGGGTGGGACAGCCAGATGGAACTTAAGATGCCAATAGATTGCAACACAACTTCATATACAACCACTTAAGATGGCTCAAAATGCAGAGCAGTACTTTCAAAGTGGAGCTTCAAGGCTTGAGCAAGAAGTGTACTTGTGATGGGCTGAGAGTTGGTAGAGGTGCAATAAGAAAAATAAAATTTCTGGAAAGCTAGATTCAGCACATCAGTGTAAGAGGCAGTAAAAAGCCAACTCCGTCACACAAAGAGAGTAATCTTTCTTTATCTGGAAGCCAGCAGATGATATATACATTCTTAGAAAGAATGGGGAGAAAAAGCAGAAAGCTGAGAAATGAGGCTGCTAGCTTAAGAGATAAAGAAATGAGTAGTAGTTAATCAATCAGCGTAGTGCTTGGTGAATTTGCACAGCAATGCAAATTATAAAAGCTCTGAAAGGGAAAGTCAAGCTGATTTTTTTTCCCAGAGAAAACTTTCCAATTCTCATGTCCTGGAATGGCCAGCCCTAGTAGCAAGAGAGGTATGAATGAGCGTGCAAGTAAGCCCTAGTAGCAAGAGAGGTATGTGTGAGATTGTGAGCCCTTCTTTTGTGCAACCAATAAAGTATTTACTTGGAATTCTAGGTGAAAATTAGGGGGGAAAGTCTTAATGAATGGGTATGATTTTCCTAGGCTGAACAAAATATCTTCCTTCCAGTTCCCAAACTACAGCCACTTGTGAGCTGTTGATCAAAAGTAAGTGCAGGGAGTTCGAACAGTTACTCAGAGGGGAGAAAGAGAGAAAGGAGAGGGATTGTAAGGGAATGAGATTTATAAAAACACAGGACCAATTATATTTTAGCAGAAAAAAATTGTAATAGAGGGTGAGAGAATCCATTCAAGCGAAGGTCTGAATGGCCTAGCAAGCAGAAATGTTGGCTTTGGCAATCTTCACCATATAATTTGATTCAGTAAGAATCAGAAACATTACCCTCCACTCATCTCAAATGATATCTACGGTATGTTTCAGGGTTAGAAAAAAAAAAGGCCCAAATCAAAGTTTCATCTGAAACCTTTGTTCAACATTATATTCAACTCTGATTGCTCTTGGAAACCCTATTTATTTATGCTGCTACTCAGATCTTTTATAAGGGGTGGTTTGCCTTTAGGCAAACAAATCAGTGGTATTTTTTAAAAATGTTCCTACTTTTTAAAATAAAACATAAAAAAAAATCCCTGAATGCGTAGAAAAATGAAGACATTTTCAAAGACGAGATTACTCAACTCACAGAATACTTAAAATTTGTAGTCTTGGGAATCTGAATTTAAAATGCAGCCCAGAAACCATAATGCATCTGAAAGGTAATTCAAGTATATCAAACTTACCAATAGAAAAACAAAACAAAACCTAGCAATTATACTATTTTGCTCACACTGTCCAACCTTCTTCAAATGAAATTTAAAGAAGTTTGGACAGTATGAGCAAATGGCACTAAATGCTTAAATACTTGTTTTAATACTTATACACATAAATGTTTAGAAAATTTCTAATTGCATTGTTTCCAATTGCTTCTGTAAGATTTTGACATTCAGAAATACCAGTATTAGGAGTCCATATTAATAATAATGCTTTTCCCAAGTCAGTGTTATGATCCCTGCATTCTTCCCTAATTGGAGGATCTAATTGGAACTCAAAATGAGTCTCCGTTGCCTTATTCAGCCAGCCCCTCAAAGTCAATTTCATTGAGGGCCGCATCAGGGTTGTGTTTGACCTTGGGGGGGGGGCATAGCCAGGATGGGCATGGCTAGGGTAGGCGTGGCCAGCTTGATGTCACCTGTGTCGGAGGCATCTGTGGTTGGGGACAGCTGGGCTCCATTTTTGGCTGTGATGGCCTCCTCCAGCATTCTGCCAGTAACAATGGAGCTCAGGAGGGCCACACACAGCCTTCACGAACTCCCTTTTCCCTGGCAGAGGCTGGTCCTTTGCTGTTTCCAGGGCAGCCCCATAGGCCAGATCTAAGCATTCCATGGTCCGGATCTCACCCATGGGCCTTGAATTTGACGCTCCTGATTTAGTAGGCTAATGCTTCTTAATGTCATCCAAAGCAGTTGAAGACAGAACAAGCAGTGAGTGCTGGTCTCTAGATGATACAAGATGAATGTGCTTTCCCCAATGTTTCTACTACGCAAACAGCCAATTGTAGAAAGGGGCATTTCTCAAATGGCTACTATTACTATAGCATGCTCTTTGGCTGCACATCAGGCCTCCACTGAAGTGGGCAGATATATTAAATCTAAATGACAACAACAATAGTAATAATTTGAACACAGCCTAGTTTAAGTTCCATGCAAATCCATCATTTCTGACCGCTGGGGTCAGGAAGACTACACATTTTGGTGGTGATATTTTTATTAACCTTCACTTCTTAACAATGAGAAGTATACTCTGATGAGGAATAGCAGAAGTAGGAAGCAAAACTTTTGAACAACTTTGGTATATTTGGAAAGCTGTTGATTCCTTGAGTGATTCCCTATTGTTTGATTTTTGGTCAGGGTTGTTTGATAGCATCAGCCTTCCATTTGTGATTTCCCATTTGCATTCCATGCTTGATAGCAAGTGAAGATATTGTACTCAGCGTCCTTTCTTGTTTTTAGATTAGAAATTGCTTGTAGCTTTGACAAGAACTAGTCAGTTTGGATTTCTCACTGTTCCCCAGGGAAGGTGAACTGATTATGTTTCTCATGTTCTGCTTGGATTGATCACTGATTTGAAAGAAAAAAAAAAAAGGAACGTAGCATATTGCAAAGAGCATACCATTGTGCCTCATAACATACTGTAAGTAGATCCATCTATTGGTAAATACTAAGTTCCTTACAGAAAAGAAGACACATTCTTACTAAATCAGCTGTTAGCAAGGCATTAAAAACTTGGCTTTGCCATCAAGCTGGGGCCCCTGATAATATGGGCTAGCTCACTCCTTGGTTGTGAGATGTTGCAGTTGTTCTTAGCTGTTTATTTATGCTGTTATGTTATTTGTTTTAATTATTCATTTTTTTATATTGTCTACCGCCCAGAGTTACAGTATATATATGAAATGGATAGCCATATATATTAAACAAGAAAGAAAGCAAATGAGAAAATTTCTGCAGCAGCATCCTCATGACTGGGTAACTATTCAGCAATCTAATCCATCAACAGTCTAGCTTCTAATCTAACTGATTAATAATCAAGATTCCACAAAACTTGAGATGCATTATGCCTTTATCATGCCCATGATCTCCTATACTTTCCAAAGTTTCAAAGTTGGTGAGTGATATATAAATATATACAGAATCACCTTAATCACAGGAGCAGTCAACAGTATAACAGTTTCATTCATTTTTTAAGAAGTGCAATAATAGGTTGTGTGAAGTCTTTGTTCCGAGGACAATAACTTCTTTTGGTAGCAGAAAGGTTATTATTTTATTCATGTGGGGGGGGACACACATGAAGAGCAACTAGAAGATTGCATGTTAGTAGCTAAAAGGCAATTTAATTGTTAATTTAGATTTTATACCACAAAAAAAAATTCTGTTAAAAATAAAATAGTGGTTAGGGTTAGTGATCAAAAATAAGGATAAAAAACCCTTTGCTTTTGGGTGGTTAACACTTTACCTGAAATGTCAGCTATTAACACGAATCGTGTCTGTCTGTATAATACATGTGTGCGCGCATACACTTGTATGCTTCATTACGCAAAGCTGCTATAAACATAGCAGAGAGATTGCTTCACACTCTATCAAATGCTATACCTACCCTAATTGAGGACATTTAAAACCCTGGCATTAATTCTCTGGAGCTGTCACATTCTGGTGCTGCACCACCCTTTTCAGAACAAAACAATCATTTCCTTTACCTATTTCTGGCACATCTATTTCAGAGAAGATTGTTCAAATAATATTCCTCCAGGTATTAACAGATGTAGATTGCTTTTGCAGAAGTAAATTTATTTCAGGGCACAAGTTTGCTGTAGTATGTCTGATAAATCTGTCAAGGATAGCTTAAAAATGCTCCATTATCAATGAGCATTTGAAAGGCTTTTCAATTAGCTCTGTGGGCTCTTGGGATTTGCTGTTGCTGTTTTTTGGGGGGTCTTTTAGGGGAGGGGGGGTGAAGGTTTGTCTCCATGCATCTGAGCAGAAAATCAGGAAGAAGCTAACATGGTTAACATCCTAAGGGTTGATGAATGATGCTTTTGTTATGAGATGCTCAAGCAATTTCCACTTTCTTTCCAATGGTTTGCAGCTTCTGTGGCTATTACTGTTTCAAATTGGGGAGCCATGTTGGGCAACCCCCGCCCCCAGGAGATTTTTCAGTTTGACTAGAGTAGGCAGTCTAGGAGGCTACCAAGTGATAGAACTTCATCTCCAACAATCATCCTCTTTTAATGACCCCATAATCCCTTGCAGGGTGGAGTCTGGGCAACTGAATATAGCTGAGTGTTTACTGGCCGGATGCCCTTCCTGTTGCCAATGCAGAGGGTTTTTTTCAGCAGATATATTCTCAGTGTGCCCAGAGAGAGAAATATCTGCCTCTATCTAGGATCAAACTCATAGCCTTCTAATTGTGAGGCAAAAGCTCCACCTCTAGGCTACCGCACCA
>JANHFL010003359.1:93965-115503 GCA_032468155.1 Oxyrhabdium leporinum
AAAATACACCCCCTCTTCCCCCCCCCCCCCCCACTCCCTCCTATACATGCACAGCCTTACATGCCTTTGTACATAAACTGAGCCAGGAGAGAATAGGTTCAGATTGAATCTATTAGTTTACTTTCCAAACCAATCCTTTTTCTCTCAGTCTAATTTCCTCACGTCCAGTTAAGATAGAACACCCATTGGCATTCAGCATATACAAACACGATGGAAGGATTTGGGGTCAACGGTTCAGTGAACACTGAAGGGAAACTGTCACTGGTTGCCCATGCAGGAAAAATAGCTTTTCTTTTCTTTTGTTGCTTGACTTGCTCATATTTGGAGCTTTGCGGTCTGCTTCCAAGCGAAGGAATCCCACTGGAAAGGAAATAGGCTATTCTATTACAGTAATTGTCTTTCTTACATTGCATAAAAGAGCCCTGAAACAGATGTCTTGCACTCTGCTTTTGCACCAAGGATAATTGTTCTTGTAGATATGCTCGCTTATGTAAGAAGTGGTCAGGCTGTCTGTGCCTTTATAGCAGGGGTGTCAAACTCGATTTCAATGAGGGCCGCATCAGGGTTGTGTTTGATCTCGGGGAGGCAGGTTAGGCATGGCCAGGGTGGGCATGGCCAGCTTGATGTCACTCATGTTGGGGGCGCCTGTGGTGGCCCGAGCACTCTGCCAGTGAAAATGGGCTCCCAATCTCTGTATTTGGCTGGGACGGCCTCCTGCAACCCTCTGCCATTGAAAAAGAGCTTGGGAGTTCGTTTTTGTTGGCAGAGGCACCACGGGCCGGTCCTTCACTGTTTCCAGAGCTGGGCCAGATCTAAGCACCCTGTGGGCCCGGATCTGCTCTGTGGGCCTTGAGTTTCACACCCCTACTTTATAGGATCAGCATGCATTGAGGCACAGGAGACCAACACTTCGTCAACCTTGGCTGATCAGAAAAGGGGGCCAGCAGGATCAGCAACACCTAGTATTTTGACTGGAGACTATCATGAACTTTCAAAACTGCAATCTAGATTGGGAAATTAAACACATTCTGGGAGAAAGGAAGAGTAAATCACTTTCATATCACTGTCAAAAAGGAGCACATGTTGTTACCAGAAGCCCAGTTCTACTCAAGGAAGTCTTTTCTTTAAACTGTTACATTGGGGAAGGGCTAAACATCATTCTCACAGAAATAACCTTGTGAAGCAGCTTCAGACTGAGCATAGCTAATATGGTATCTTAACCACTACACATACTGGATTTCCTTTTGGACCACGAAGCATATCAACACTTTGACAATGCCTTCCCAAACCTTTAATTGCTATGCCCCTTTCACAGAGCTCAAGAGAAGCTCCATTCAATGGCATCTTCCATTTGTAGTTTATCCAATTTTCTTCTTCTTTATCATAGGAAATCTATTAAGGAGGGAAATACAAAGTAGTGGTACAATGGATCATGGCACAAACCACTTAGGTGGAAGTATTCTTAGTCAGAATACAGTCATAGAGACCAATGGATTTTGATCTCATCAATTTCCGCGTGCCGATTAGAGTGGTGCAGTGGCCTAGAGGTGGAGCTCTCACCTCACAGTCAGGAGGCTGTGAGTTCAATCCTAGGTAGAGGCAGATATTTCTCTCTGGGCACAATGGGAATTTATCTTCTGAATAAAATTCTGCATTGGTGACAGGAAGGGCATCCGGCCAGTAAACACTCTGCTCCATTCAATTGCTCAGACTCCCCACAAGGGATCATGGGGTCATAAAAAGGAGATGAAATTCAGTGTGCTGATTCTAAGATAGAACCAATCATCGCAATATAAGGCTGCTGAGATCTGGCCCTTTCAGATTTCTTGATTTCCAATGTTTTAAATTCATCACATCTATTGCTATATGTGGAATTTTAAGAAACCCACATAAAAGCTTTCTTCAAAAAAATCAGTGAGCTTTTCTGGTGGATGTGCTAATATATTGTTCTTTGCAATTTTACCAAATGTGCACATCATTACAAGTAATTTTTTATAATGTAATGGTATACATCTAAAACATTCTTATTATTAATATATGAATTGTACAGTTATCTCTATTGTAAACTTTGTGCTTATGATTTTGTATGGAGAATTCTGAAACAGTGAAATATTGAAGGAAAACAATCAGTTAACGTAACAGTTTGGGAAGTGTAAATTTAACAAGTTCTTCTGAGAATGCACAATGAATAAAATTTTCTACTTCTCCAAATCCAATACAGCCAGTTAACCTGCAGTAAGAATTGAATTAGAAGGCTTTTCAATCATGTTGAAAAGTAAATAGATGCATATTTCTTGGCTACACAGTATAAAAGGGTTCTGTTTTGACTTCTGGACGCAATAGTGTGATGGATGCTGTTTATCATCTGAGAGAATGAGAACATTACAAGACAAGAGCAGGGCCAATAATTCAATTTATAGCAGAGGCTTGTCAAGATTTGATCTGATGTTTAACTCTTCTGTTTGAAAACTCCTAGATTTCATTATTGCAAGAGATTTGCAGATATAGACTCTCTTCCTGATGCCTGGAAAGTATTTGTAGCCATGCCTGCATTCTGTAACTTGTTTTGCTTGGTTATAAAACAGGACATGCAATGTGGGAATTAAGAAATAGGTTTTAGCAAAGACTTCTGCTAAAACAATTACATCTCTTTTTTTTGTTTTAAAATAGATCCTGTTAATTTCATCCCAAAAACCTTAATGTATGCTTATGTACACATTGAGTTTTGATGGCCTTCAGGTATTATATACCTCGGCACTCAAGATGTCAAGATAACATGATTAATAGCTAAAGTTTATAGGACATGCAGTGAAAACTTATCAAATACACATTACCCATCTTTGATTTAGATGGTATGAATCTCCTTTAATACCAGTAGTTCTCAGAATTAAATGAAGTTACGTCAGCTCACAAAATATAGATAGCCTAAATGCAACAGGATTATGCTTACTTAGTCAAAGACATTCCATTCAATAATGAGAGTTTCACTTTTCTTAGCAACCACACACAAGAAGATGGTCAGCTCAGCATATGTATGAATGGTTCATATTAACTTCTATTTTACTCAGTGCTTATGCATAGAACTAAAGGAATACACTCACAAACTCCATATCCAACCTCTCATGAGTACAGCTGCTTCAAATGTTTTTCTGCTTCTGCTATGAAGTACTTCAGGAGGACACAAGAAAATTCATGTAAACATGCTTAAACTCTGCCATGCTTAAACACTAAAATATCAAAGTTCTCAGACACAATTACACATCCCCTCAATTAGTCCTACAATCTCCTTTCAGATACTCATGCAATATTTTTTTTAAATGGACACATATGCAGGGACATTAAAAGCAGGGTTTGTGTATGTATGCCTCCCCGCATTAGCTGCACATAAATTCATTTGCATAGTATGAGTCTTGATAATCTTACCGTAATGAACCTAGTATGGGTTTTACACTAAAATACAGATGGTACAGATTTTGAAAGTACCACCAGCTTTTAGAATGTGACAACATGACCTGTTAAAGAAGTTGCAGTTATATTCAACTGACATGCTAAGATTGAGTAGATTTAATCCTGTTTAATTTTCCTTTTTCCTATGATATAGCATGTTGGGTAAACTCAGTTTATTTGATTCAATGTATTCCACATATCTAGAAACTAGATTAATTCCATAACTAATTTACAATGCAGTGTGAAACCAACCTAGAAATCACCACAGGAAGTCCTAAATTTCCCAGTAACAGAATGTTTCTTCTATATGCTAGTGACAAAAATTGAAGTCCATTTCTCTGCCATCTGAATAGCAGTGGTAAAGTCAATAAATTATTGTTCTAATGGGCTCATAATGATAGCCAAGTTCTCATCTATTATGTGCTTCCAGCAACAACACACTGAAGGACCAAGCTATTGTTTTGACAGCATCATATATTTTATAACTCCATTTGGCTGCATAATGTGATTGTAGAATATCAAAAAGGAGGAGGGATAGGAAATTCTGAACAAGTAACTACATAAAGAAACTGAATCTGCGTAGTCTATCTTTTGTCAGGCCAATTTCAGAAAACTGTTATTTGTTGTCATATGCCATAAAACTCTCTTCTCTCATGTACATGAAATGGTTTTACGATGCATAACCTTTTGAGTTGCCTTGGACTTAAAACAGGTTTAAGCCCTAACCTTGAACAAGTTTTTCTACTCAAATATAAATCAGCCAATTATTACAGAAGGATTCTGTTCCAGTTGGAAAACAGCTTCATACTTCTATCAGCATTGATTTCAAGCTGGGGCTAGTTATTTTTAGATTAGCTGTATTTGAAATTTCAATGAAAGTAATATTTTCCTTTGCAACATTTATGAAACATGGAAAATGTAGACAGCAAATTTTACACATTAGCAGTAACTATTGAATTCAAAGCAACCATTACATTTTGCTTTCCCCAACATAATATTGTTGTGGCCCGCCAGTGGCCAGTGGAGCTGGCAGCAGATCTGGACAGTTAGAAGTTTGGGGAGGAACGTGGGTCAGTCCTGGAGTCTGGGGAAGGCTCTGACGATGCTCTGCGTCAGATGCAGAGTTGGGACCAGGGCTGTTTGACAGTTATCAGCTGCCTTCAGAGTCAGAGATCAGTGGGGCAGAAGAACAGCTGGAGCCTGTTCCCAGTGTACAGATGCACAGAGCTTCCAGGAGAAGGGAACAGTTAAGGAACAAGGGTCCACTCGGGAGTAAAGGCTCAGGAGGACGATTAATGGCCCCTGCCATATGGAATAAAAGAGCAGCAAAAGGGGAGTGGTGTTTGCAGGTGTTGCAGGTGTTTGCAATTAGTTCAATTCATTAGAGTGAAGATCTGTTCCTGACTTCTTGCCAAGTAATTGCTGCTACAGCGTGGCATTTGGAAGGTATCAGCCTGGCCACTCTCCAAGCCTGGTAAAGATCTGTTGTTGTGAAATCTCATGAAAGACTGTTTATTGGGACTTTGCTGGAGATGAATTATCTTTAACCTAAATAAAAGGGGTTTTATCGGGACGAGGAGTCTGCTTCATGATCTTGGGAAGCCTAGGTCAGAACAGTTAGGTTGGGGCCAGCATACACAGTGTTTGTGCCAATCTTATCTTATTCAGAACAGAGCATGAAGATAGATTAAGGTGGGGATGGGGAAACTGTGATATTCAGTTAATATGGCCAGTAAACATTAGGAATCATAGAACAGAAGTATCTGGTTGGCAATGGTTATTTACATTTCATTTAAAAGATTAAGCAATTCTGTAGAGATTTCACCCAGATGGTATATTGTTACTGTGAATATAGACATCCTATATATAACCAAGAACGTTCTACAATGTGATGTGTAATGTATAATAATAAAATCTATAAGGTATAATGTTATTATTTTGAGAGAGCAAAAGATAGGAAGGAATACAAAGAAAGACATACCTGAAGTGAGGAAAAGACCATTGAAAGGTCTATTGAGGGTACAAAAGAGTGAAGAAAAGATAGAGACAGAAGAAATACATAGACTAAAGACGAAAGCGAAAAGAAGATACAAGATCTCATGGGAGGAGTATGGGAGACTTGCCAAGAAGTCAATAAAAGGTGAGATATGAAAACGGGCAAGAGATGAGGGATAAATGTAAAACACTGTGTAATACAGGAGCTATATCATCAAGAATTAGTATAAAGATAGAAATTAGAAATGGGGAGAAGATCACTTTTTTTTTGATTGGGGAACTGCTCTATTAATAGATAGAAAATAGCAGAAGCTAGAAATCTGGATATGCAAACAAAGAGGTATAATAGAATAATGAACATCAAATAGCTAAGATAAGTAAACAATAGGATTATCTGGAGGTTTATTGACTGTAAACGTGGGATCTAGTTGATGTTTATAGATGATGGATATTAGTAATGGACTATAGACAAAACTGAATAGAGGGTCTAACGAAACAATGTAAAATTCATAACAAGGATAAACTAGAGGAAGATGAATAAATAGTGAGATTAATAGTTATAATTACTGTATGTATGATGTATTATCGATATTTAATAGAGAATATAGAGACTGCACCCAGACGGTATACTGTTACTGTGAATATAGACATCCTACATATAACCAAGAAAATTCTACAATGTGATGTGTAATGCATAATAATGAAATGTATAATGTATAATGCGTAATAATGAAAAATGTAGAATAAAAATATTTTAAAAAAAAGATTAAGCAATTTATGTCCTGATCTCTCCGTCTTGATTTCTCCACACGTACCTACAATCATATATGATTTGGTTGAGATCCCAGTTTTATGGTTTAGATCAGGGGTCCCCAACCCTTGATCTGTAGCCCGGTGCTGGGCCGCAGGTCATTTGGAACAGGGCCACAGAAGTGGTGGGCGAGTGCGTGTGCGTGCAAAACTATCCCCCCCCCCGTGCCATCTCTGCTGGTCCATCAAGCTGGAAAGATTGAAGACCACTGGTTTAGAGAACAGTTCTTTTATTTTAGGCTAAAACAAAGGCTGATCAATTCGACTCAGCAACTAGGTGGGAAGCTTAAAGATTTCATACCATGCTACTTTATGTATGTGACTCTTTTTCTTTCCCTTTCTTCCCCAATTGATTCTTTCTATATATTAAAAGTCTAATTATCAACAATATATGTGCTACTTTTGCATACAGAACAAATAGAAGTGACCTGAAATGTGAAAATTGCAAGAACCAAAATACTACATGTAACTATTTTAAAAATGCATTGCTTTTTTACTACCTGCTCTTGAAGTATCACGCTTAGGTTTTCTATCATGCTGGGAAGAACAAGATTTGAAATTTGCTACATGTGTTGACCTGGACTTTCCCATAAGGAATTTATTTTGGGGTTATCTTTTACTGTTCATTCTTTGTCCCAGATCAATATGCTGTATAGTCAAAACAAAGCTTCTATTCATTGCTTTGGATTTGTGAGTATTTATTTTTGTGTGTGACTAAACGCTACCAGCAAAGAAACTTTCCAGGTTCACAAAGTTCGTGCTTACTGAAATTTGATAAAGGTTTCATATGTGAACTAGTTCTTCCTGAGGTTTTTTTCTTAATTATTTTACTCCAGTTTCTTTTCCATTCATTGTCTGCAGTGGAATGCTTTCCTGCTCAGCCTTGAGATGTCTTGTGGAACTTAAATAGACAAAACATTCACAGATGTAGCTCAATATTATTTGCTGAAGTTGCTAATTCCTGCCGATTCTTGTGGATTCACATTGACATTTTGTACATTTCCTGTATTTAAGACATGTAGAAGTAAATGTTATCCATATATATTTGAATAATATAAATGTAGTTTATTTATAGTTGATAAATGCAGTATAGAATATACCATTTTGACATACTGCATGCTCAGTTTTAACTTATGAGAAAAGCATGGTACTTCAGTATTGACTAAAAGCAAGGGAAAAAACAAAAAAAAATACTAACATTGAGTTTATTGACTAGCTTTTTGAAGTTTAATGAAAAACTACATTTTCAATGTGCCTGTGATGGCTCAGGAACTAAAGAGAGCTGGAGAGCTGACAGCCCAGGTTCGAGACCCGCACAATGGGGTGAGCTCCCGTTACTTGCCCCAGCTCTTGCCCACCTAGCCTAGTCCAAAAGCATACAAATGTGAGTAGATTCATAAGTACCACTTCAATGGGAATGTAAAAGTGTCCTGTGTGCCTTTGGTGTGTAGCCATGCTGGCTGCATGACCATGGAAAGGGTCTTCAGACAATACTGGCTTCCTCAGCTAAGAAATGGAGATAAGCACCATGCCCTAGAGTCACATACAAATGACAGAAACCTTTGCCTTTTTACCAATGTCCTCAATTATCTCTTATTGGAATCTTTCCCATTTATTCAAGATTTTCAGGGCTTTGAAAACAGAGGCCTCTCAACTGTCTTGGTTCTGAAAGATCACAGTTTGACAAAAATTTATAAAACAACATGCTTGATCATTGAAATACATTTCAAATTTATAGAATTGCATATCAACAATGATTCACAGTAGTTATGAACTGAGTTACAAATATTCACAATAAAAATGCATACATAATTTTCGTTTGATCTGTGGAATGGAAATGTGTTAAATAGCTAAGCTTAAACAATTGCAATGTTTTATATAACATGGTTATTCCCTTTGATATATATATATATATATAATTTATTTTAATCTCACAAAAACAATTAGAATCATTTTGGAGTTGGACAGCCCAGAAAACTGATAAACAGATTTTATACTTGAAATCGATGAATAATACAAATTTCAGATCAGGTGCTTCAGTTCCTTTATTTGATCAAGAAATATGGGTTAGACTTACTAGAGCTGAAGTGACCAACATGTTTCATCTACTGCTTTGATCGATGTGTTTATGATACAGGAAATGACATATAAAGTAATTAAAAATGTCAATAATAGCCAGGCACTAAAATGACTCAGACTGGTAAGTCTATGTTTGGCACAGGCTTGATGTCATTGACAGAAAGTCACATACCGGTATCAGAGCCAAAGATGAACTTATTCAGGAGTCCTGGGGCAACTGTCATTACAAGCTGCTGTTTTGGGGGGATTGTAACTAAGGAGTTTCCCAGGTCCCTGAGTTGTGGGATTCTTTTTACCCTGAAACCGTAATTTTCCCTCGCACAAACTAAATCATCATCATATTAGTTTCTTGCTTCTAATGCTTACCACTTGTTGACTTTCATGATTGTTTAAAAATGCCCATACAGATGTCAGAAAACAGAAGAATACTGAAAATAAACTCTCATACAATAGTCATCCTTTTGCAGATGCAAAAGGATCTGCAACCTACTGAGCAGTCTTCTGTCTGCATGTTTATATTCAATGACTTTGAAACAGCTTGTGGTTTCAAAAATATGTTCCTGCTGTTACCGTCTTCAGCGTCTGAGAGTGTTTTATCTCAAAATGGAACAACTGGACTTAATAGCCTTAGCTAAGCAGAACTATGAGTGGGAGGAAGGGAAAAGAAATGATACTCCTAGGTCTTGTGTCTGGATGAGAGCCAGACTGTCTGCTTAATCCAGGATCATATTAGCCAACAACTTCCTTTTTACCCAGTAGTTGCTAGTAACATGACCTAACAGGAATGAGGTCTGCAATACTCTGGAAGAAGTATTATCTTGTTTCTTCATGGCGCACTTTCATGAAAAATTGTCACTTTTCAGAGTACAGTTGGGGGAAGGGGAAGCGGATTTATTTGCAATATGAATATGAAAAGAATAAAAGGCTAAACCTCCACACACACACACACACACACACACACACACACACACACACACACAAACGTACCTGGCATTATAACCCCCATCCTGGATTTCTCTCATAGTTGCAAATGTTTTTTTCTTAATTTCTTTTAGGAAAGTCTTATTATATTTTGGCCTAATTCTTTCTACATTCATGAGTAGTAACATTAAGATTCCTGCCCATCCTTGAGAGGTAGGAGCAGCCAGCATTTGGGGATTTGACACCAGATTTCCAGGTCCAAGTATATGCATGCTTTGTCTGGATTTTAAACATTAAAAAGATATACTGAATATTATTGGGGAGGGGGGGAGATGGGGACTCTGTTTATCCCCCAAAAGAGAAACTGTTCTGGTAAATGGAGAGAACTGGAAACAACAGAGCTTTGTAGGGATTCTATAGCAGTAGCCCAGATCCGAGGCATGCAGAAAACCCATTGCTGGAGAGAGTCTCAAGATCAATTTACACTCCTTGTTTGGGGGAAAAAGGGAGGCGGCTAATCAGAGAAGACAGCCTGAAATTAGTCAGAAGGGCTGACTAATTTCATACTGCCTCCCACATACTGAAAAGCTATTACAGAGAAAGTGTTTTTCCTGGAGGGAGAAGTGCATGATAATTTCACAGGAAGATCATCAACATGCTCTGAACCGGAAGCTCTGCTGTTGATCCTTGCCAGGCAAATTCCTTGGAATCCCAAGGTTTTCTGCATAGCATAAAGGAGCAACTTAAGAGCAGTGTGTTCAGATCCCCCTCTATCCCCCGCCAGCTTGTCTATTGAAAAGTCTGGTAATAAGATCAGATTTTATTTCTCCCCTTGTCTTTTCTCTCCCCGTCCCCTCCACCCCACCCCAGGCCCTGCCTTCTGGAAGAAACACTGAAGTCTTCCTGGAATCGTGTGATAACTTTGGAGACGTTTTTCAGCCCTGCAAGCAATTTGGTGGTAAGACAATAGCGATATTCTTTTCATGTTACTTCTCTGGCTGGGTATGCATTGTTGCCAGATGAGTGGCAGATGTCAGATTTATTGATGTTGTCAAAATCTTCTTTTGTGTACTGAGCACAAAATTAAAATGGAAATGTAATTTAGCTGGAAGGATACTTGAGCAAGGACAGTGAGTAGCGCCTTCACGGACACAAACTTTTAAAGCAACTAAATACAAACAGTTGGCAACTGTTTGCATATATTTCTATAGAAAACTTGGGGGGGGGGAAATAAATGTTTTCATAGTTCAGATTTAGAGTATTTATTTTCCTGGGTCTGCACATCCACAATTGTCTGCAACATCATTTACAAGAGATTTCCTTGGGATTCCCTCTTGTGTATGTTAATGCAGAATTTCATCCCAAGTTAAGGAGATGATATTATGAAGATCTTATGCACTGAAGAAACTGTTTCAAAGCAATCTACAAAGGAAAGGGATTTCTTCACGTACATATACATACGAATGGGAACCAAGGAAGAATGCAATAGTTAATCAGCCACTATTTTTGTGAAACAAGTTTTAATACAGTTGGTGATAGGTTTTGTCTATGCCATTTGTATAAAAGAAAGCTGATGATAAGTAAAAAAAGTCTCAATTGAACTGGAGGGAAAAGAGTAGGTTTTATGTTGCAATTCTTAGGTATAATTGTATCATAGAGTTCATTGAAATGTACTTGACAGTTTGAGAGAGAAGAAGTTACACCTGGTGGAAATCGCAGTATTTTAGTTGTTAACAAGTGCAAGGAAAAGGGAAGAGATGATGTCTATACTGAAAGATAGAAAGAAAGATTTATCAGGCACATATCAAGTAGTTGGTCTTGACTGATAAAACTCAAAGAGGCTTAGGGTTCTGTGAATCCACCTCTCCCATTTTGCACCTGTCTGATTGATATGATTGGCAGAAGAAGCTCTGTTGCTTCTGAGGTCAGAAGCTCGTTCTTTTAGCATGCAAGAGAAGATCTTGTCCTGATTGCTCTTAGCTACAGAAGACCCCACTCCCTTGGGAGCTGGGTTTGCCCTTCTTAGTATTTAGAGTCCTATATACTATAGGTATATCTCTTTGCCAAGCTTGGAATTGTGAGATCATTTTATTACTTACTGTTACAATTGCTATTGATGTTAATTTTAATCTATAATCCTAACTTTTTATATATTGCTTTTGTCTTAAATTGGGTTAGATGTCTTGAGTGCTTCAGACCCAGAAGTGAAAGTAATTATAGAACTCTAATAAATAAAAGTAAACATGTCTTCTCACTAGACAAAAGGTCGCTATCTCATTTAATCCTCCATTGATTCTGAATCCCTTCAGATTAATAGCCTTGAATTACTTATTAGAAATACAGAGTTACTTTTCTGCCTAGCATCCTCCTCCTCTCATCATCTTCCTCATCCCTCCTCCTATTATCTCTGGGAAGAATCAAAAGTCAGTTTGGCATTGTGGTGAAGGTACTGGTCCAGAAACACTCTGAGGATACTCTGAGTACTAGTTCCACCTTAGGCATCAAAGCCAGCTGGGTGACTTTGGGCCAGTCTTTCTCTCTCAGCCCAACTCACGTGACAGTATTGTTGTTGAGGGCAAAATAGGAGGACGGAGTATTATGCATGTTCCCCACCTTGAGTTATTTATAAAAAATGATAAAGGCAAGATTAAAAAATAAAAAATAAAATACTGTAAATAACTAAAAGAAAACTAGGACATCTTAAGGGTAAGCCTAGGGAGGAAAAAAGGTGATGCAAGTATGTAAATCATGGCATTTGCATAATGATGCTACACACATACATGGATGCCCATTGTTACTCCTAAATTTTAACATGTATGTCTTATGAAAGTTGCTTTTGCAAACAACCTTGAACATAGCATGCAATAAATATCCTCTGGGTAGCAAATTTCCTTTATTGATTAAAAAAAAAAAGAATTTCCTTTGGTTCAAAGAGTTATTCTCAGTAGCTTATTTTTTTTTAAAGAAGGGCTAAGAAGCGCTAATCTTTGAATCTCTAAAGATGTCGCGCACATGGGCAACATGAACTATGCAATTTCCTGTGACATTTCTACTCAAAATAGAAAGTATATAGAATTATAATATGATCCATTCAAATCTAAAGCTAATTTCCACTCCGGGTTTTCTCTACCTCATTCTAGAGTTTGATTTAAAACTGCCAACTGAGCTCTCTTTTAGAATTGTCTATGGTACCCTATCAAAACCTCTCTAAGTATCAACATCTGCCCGCAATTTTCCTAACTTCTTTAGAAAGATCATATTTATTTAAAACTTTATCTCTCTAGGGAAATGAAACACTTGCACAACAGTGCTTTCCAGAATTCAAATATTTGTCCTCCATGAAGTAAAAACTCCCTAAAGAATGCTGCCATTTTTAAAGTCAGTCTAATATTTAACCGGCATTAATGCAAGATGCATTACTAGCCAACTCACATTTTAAATCAAAGACTGTTTTCTCATTGTTTTATTTTCTGCAGACTAATTCCTACTGGAAAATGTAGTGGTAAGTTATCTGTTCACCACTGATAAGCCTTATTGTTTCACAAAATAAAGATAGCTTCATATTACTAATTAGTTTACTTTTTCATGAGCCATTATACATTATCCTGTGTCATGATAAGGTGCTCAACTATGGAGACATTGAGTATCGTAGAAATTTATATGAACTATAGTTTTTGGTTTAACGATAGACCCACCAATATAAATATACCATTGACATAGATATGGATATAGGTATAAATACAATATATAGAAAGGCCTAACAATAGACTTCTGTCCTGAGTGATTCTGTCATATGGGTACATTATTACTTGTCGTATTTGACTGAGGCAGTCCTGACTAAAGTGGAAACAAGCTTCAGGTTTAGGTTCTTCCTCGGTGAGCTCAATCGGAATCGTTTGTTTTTAAAACTCTGAATCTGTGTGACCCTCTCAAAGAGAACAACCATATCTCTTTACTTGAAAGTCAGTAATACCACTGAATTGAAGGATACTTTTTTTAATAGACATGGCTGGTGGTGTGTGAAGTGAATTCCTAATAACTTGTGCTTCTGTGGTCCTGCCTTCCTATGCATAGGTTTGGGGTATACTGAGTTAACTATATCTAGTTCAATATTACTCTTTTTGGTTGCCAGCAATTTTCTAACATTTTATGCAAGAGCTTTTCCATCCCTACCTGGAGATGAAAATTAAAGCCTGAGTCTTCTGCAGGCAAAGCATTCAATTCTGCCATTGAACTTCCACTGAGTTCATTAGACATTTTGCTTGCATGTGGACAAGTTATATATGTCAGGGCATGAGCAAAAGTTTCACACACAAACACATATAAAATGTGTTTAAATGCTACTCAGAGATTGTGTCAAATGCACAAGGGAATAGTGGGGAACAATCCCAATTTATATTCTAAGTTTGCATTCAGTTTGGTTTTATATATATATGGTCTTATCTCTTGTGACTAATAAACACAACTGTATTAAAAGACAGGGGACTTTTGCTAAACCACAGAAACATTTTTTCTAATAATAAAAAATTACCACTAAAATTATGACATCTTTTCTTCTTTGACATCTATCTTTGCAGACCTTTAAAAATCTTTCATTTAAATTGTATTCTTAATAACTTCAGACTTTTATCTCTTTTCGGTTTTTCATTCTATCCTTCCTGTTGTTCCACAGCCACAAAAGTGACTCATTCAAAGTGACAGCCCAGGAAATTGAATAAAAAAACATAAGGCTTTTGAAGCTCAAAATCAACCTAGGAACTTTTCTTTGTTTTTGTTTTTGTTTTATTCTATCCATCAGGAACACGCATAGTTAAAATAACTAAGGATGTACTTAGTCAAACAAGTAAAAAAAAATATTATAAGGATCTGAGCAAAGCTAAAGAAAAGATTGTTACAGGTTTGAGAAAGCAAAATAATAAAGGACTATTTATTGCCAAGATAGACTGTTCATGCATTCCTATGTTGAATGTATCTGTAAATGTATCTATTAATCACTCATCTATTTCACTTTTTTGTGGTTTCAACCCAGACTGCAATAAGCAGACTGTCTATACCTTGTGCATTTGAGTTGGGTGAAAAGTATATTTGCCTTGATGTTTCCAAATGCCTATAAACAAATACACATATATGTAGTCCTTGACTTACGACTGCAATTGAACCTAATATTTCTGTTGCTAAGTGAGAGAGTTGTTAAGTGAATTTTGCTCCGTTTTATGATCTTTCTTGCCATACTTGTTAAGTGAATCACTGCAGTTGTTGGTGACATGGTTGTTAAGTGAATCTGGCTTTCCTGATGACTTTGTTTGTCAGGTCACAAAAGGTGATCACATGACCCTGGGACACCGCAATGGTCATAAATATGAGTCAGTTGGCACGCATCTGAATTTTGATCACATGACTATGGGGATGCTGTAATAATTATAAGAATGAACAATGGTCATAAGTCACTTTTTCAGTGACATAACTTCAAACGGTCACTAAGTGAACTGTTGTTGAAGTCTACCTGTATTAACTCCTTCAGAATTTAGCACACCTTCCAAAAAAACTGATGTAAAGGGGAGCCAGGCATCTGGTAAACCAGAACTATACTAACATTTCGCTGGTCTAGTTTATCTGTGCTTTCAGTTTTTAAAAAATGGCAAACTTGTGTTGTTTTATCTGAATAGCTTCTGCATGGCTCTCCCTGTTTTGTAATTCAAGGTCAGACAGCATTGATCCCTAGCAATTTTATTTTCTAAAAAAGAGATGGATACAAATATGCTGAAATTCTACCATAAAGGACTTGGAAGATCACTGCACAATGGCAGAAGGTGTTCAGGATTAAGGTCTAAAACTGTAGCCCGCTTATTAAATATTTCTAAAGATAGCAAGTATGTGGATAAGAATTTTCCCTATTTGTTTTTAAATTGGATCAAGACATACAGTTCACAATGCAGTTTGACTTGCTATTCTTTATCTTGATTATTTCCTTTGAAAATATAGTCAGTAAGAGATAATGTGAAATTGGTGACAGTTTGTAAAAGCAAAGAACCCAAAAGCTACTTTGGGTGGAGCTTGGTTTCATGTGAGCAAAGTCATGGTCCTAATTCCCACCTCTCAATGCATTTTTCCCACTACTTATTTTATAGCAAGTCTTTATGCTGAAACTGGGTGGACTGTGAATTGCATAAATCATCTGTGAATAAGATTTCTGATCCAAAACAAAGCTAACATCCGTCTGTGGAGATTCTCAGTTATCCAGATGATGGTTGTCTCACTGGTGCTTTTTCCAAAGAGGCAGGAAAGGGTAATATTTCTCATATCCTTTCTGGGTTTTGAAAGATTGTAAGATCTGCAGACCACATTAACCTTAATTCAGTTGGAGATCTGAATGCACAAGTCCTGTGTGTTTTCACCTCGTCAGTTTTTCAGCATTACCAGGTTGTATAGTTCATGCGAAGACAGAAAACTGATAGAGGAAAACTGGCTTCCATTTTTCTTTTTATCAAGCAGAAATCTGAAAAAGGCATATGTTCTAAAATTACTCAGTGAAGGAATGTTAGCCCAAGTTTAACTTTTAACAATGGATTACGTAAAATGAGGAAGAAGGGAACCACAAAGAGTAATTAATCTTTGGAAGTTTCAGTCCCTGCTTCTGCATCGCTCAGATGGTGCAATATATAGATCAAGTATCTGAGATTGGGAAACAAATAGAAGATTTAAAACAAAACGTAGGTACTAGGTACACTGAAACTAATTTTCAGGAATTTCTGTACTCTCCCCCATTTCCTTTTGCTCCATTTCCCATAATAAGATTGCGTTTGATTTATTACTCAGCTTTTACATGAAGAGTGTTGGGTTTTTTTTGCTTTTTTAAAGAAAAGCTTTCCATGAAACCTAGTTTCAGGTTGAATCTACTACTGCATTAATATTGCATAAGCACTTCACATTCTTTGCTACTTACTAATGTCATATCATTATATACTACTGGCTTCTACAAGACAGGCTGATGATGATCTCTACAATCCTTCTTTCCTAATCCTGAATCTACCAGGCAATTTCTTGCAATAGAGATTGAAGCTATAATTTAATATTAAACTACTATTAAATAATAAGATGTAACATTAATAATTGGCTTGAACTATTTCCTAATTAAGTGCTTAGGAATGTTTGTTAGAGAACATTTCTTGTGGAAATTGGCCCTGGCTCACTTGAAGCCACATAGCAGATTTCTCTGAAATGGGAAAGGATTTTACATTACACTCATTCAGTCTGGCTTGTGCGGTCTAGATATTTGATCGAAACATTAATTTTGTGACTAGACTAGATTTTCAGGAACCAATGAGTAGATTTAAAGTAATAAAACTTTTGAAGAAACAAATAGCAATATTTTCATAAAAGTCAATATTATAATTTCACTGTGGGCAATTCTGCCATTGATGGCGATTTACTTTCTCTTCTGGAGCTATTCCTCCCCGTGCCCCTGTGTTCTCAAACACATGGAACAGATTTTGAAGAATCTGTCAAGACTTTCAAGAAGAAAGGAGAAAAAATAAATATCTTTTTGTGTAATTTCACTTCTAGGCTTTGTCAAAAACAATTCCATCTACACATTAACAGTCTACAGATTTGTAGATAGTGCATTTCAAATAACCTTTCAAAATCTCCATGTTCTGCCATCAAACAATGTAGAGTTCTGCAAATTATGGAGCAAACTCATTCAACATGATAATTTGATCAAAGCTGGACAAAAATAAGTGTTATTGAACATATAAAAGTTGCATTTAGTGAGATAGGCAGTTATATAAATGTGTTTAATAAACCTATAATATGTATTATTATGTTATTGAACATAATAACATACTAGTGTTAAAGTTTCAAAGATATACCGGTAAAACTTTTAGTATGCTTCTAGCAAATTTGCAAAAATGTCCAAATAAAAAAGGGATACTCTCAATGTTAATCTAATAACCAATATTATTGGATTCCTTGGAAAAAAGAAATGTTCGGTTTCTCTCCTTCCAAATTGGACTTACCGTAATTCTTTCTATTAGAAAATGTATCCATAGAGCCTATCAGAATCTCAGAAATGTTTATGTTGAGCCTAAACTTTTTCATTATTAAATAGATTGTTTTGTTTTTTTTGTTTAAGCATACAGGAGACAGACAGATAGTCTCTCCATTATTTAAGCATAATTATGTCTTGTCTCTTGAAGTATGGCCAAGGTTACAGATACAGATTTCATGAGGACAAATGGAGCACTAGAAAAGTAATCCTGGTTAAAGATAAGCATTTTTTCCCCTGTTGATGGGGGGGGGGGTAGGGGTAGGACAGAAAAGGAGCAGAGACTTGCCTTCACAAAGTTTTGTGGAACAGATTGAATGTGGTTTCTGAAGTACTAAAACCATGTGAAAGTATGTCAGATTCCTAGACAAAACATATTTTAAGTCAGAGGCTTTCACAGACCTCTAAAGCAGGGGTCCCCAACCCTTGGTCTGCAGCCCAGTGCTGGGCCATGGCCCATTGGGATCCAGACCACGTAAATAGCGGTTGAGTGCACGAAGCTGAATTTGTGCAAGTGGTGCATGTGTGCAAAACCATCCCCTCTCCCCGACACCCAGACACCAGCACTGCTGCTGCCACTGGGCCATAGAACAGAAAAGGTTGGAGGCCACTGCTCTAGATATTCCTAATGTGCGGTGCTTATTTGATTATTTATTGATTCATTAGATTTATTTACCATCCAACCCATCTAGAGATGATCATGAAATGGGAGTAATTTTGCTATAGTGAGCTTTCCCAGACAGTAGCCTGGCTGTTGCATTCTGGACCAGTTTGAGCTTCAGAATCATTTTCAAAAGCAGCCCGCATCAACCTGTTGCAGTAGTGATCAACATGAATTCCTATCACAACAGCTTCCTGGACCAAGTCCTTCTTGCCCATGAGTATGATAATCCTATGTTACCTCTGATTGATTAATTGATTAATTGATTCATTCATTGTCAGTGTCAGCTCTAGCAACCGCATAGATAGATCTTTTCCAGGATTGTCTTTCCTAATCTGGCCTTTCACATCTTCCTGGATGGAATCAATGGTGCACTCATTACTACTGTAATGGCCAAGTAAGAATAATCATCCTGCTGCTGGTTGTCCTCTGCATCTCTTCCCTTCCACCTTTTCTAGTGTCATGGATTTATCCAGAGAGCTATGTTTTCACAGAACATGTCCAAAATAGGAATTATTTGTGCCTCGAGTGAGAATTCTGAATTTACTTGCTTGTTGATTCATTTGTTTGTTATCTCCACTGTCTTTGGTACTTTATGGAGTCTTCTCCAACACCAAGTCTAAAAGCCTCAATACTCTTTCTGTTCTGTTTCTTCAAAGTCCCTCTTTCTTTTTGACAGAATCTCACATTGCCTGCACAATTCTGATCTTTGTAAGTATAGAGGCATCCATGAATTTTTTCCCCAGGCCTACTCTATGAAGTGCTAGTGCGGGCTATATTTCACAACTGCTGATTCATTTATACTTTATAGTTGACCCTAAAAAGCGGAAGCTGTCCTTCCTGTCTTCATTGCCAATTAAGATGTATATGGCCACCCATCTTAAGCAACTCTGGTGGCTTACAATAAGCATAAAACTAATAAATAATCATAAAGACAATAGTACATATGGTTGTTGTATCTGTTGTCATTAATTTGGTCTTTCTTTTCATTTAATCTTAATCTTATTTTTTCCTTAAATTGAGCTCCTTAACTGGTATTAAGTAAGTATAAGTCCCCCTTTATTCAAGGGAGATGTAAATGTATTAAACAATAGGCTACATTATACATTACTTTGGATGGAAGGGACTTAAAACAGAGGTACCATAGGTGAAATAGGAATTAGCAGTGGGGTGAGGAAATTTCATGCCAATAGAATGCTTTGCCAACCTCAGGATTAATAGAGAGCACCCAGAATGCATAATTCACCATGAATTGGCAACAATCAATCAGGCCAAAATATAAGAAAAAATAGAGAAACTGACGCTAATTCAACCCATTTAATTTGTTAGGATTTACCTCATTTGATTAAACTTCAAAACCCATTTCTGTAGACTCAGTATTATTCAGGATAACCAGGAGCAAGCTTTTCAACTTGCCCTCAGGGGGAACAATATTTTTCAGTTAAGCTTCAACAACTCTTGTGCTCAGGCCTCTGCATTAACACAGGCATCATAATAAGTAAACCTTTGTATCCAGGCCCTTTTTTCTCTTTGCCTGGTGGATGATGATGTGAATTGAACTACAACACCTATAAGACCTTTTTTCCTTGGCAGTGGAAGGAAGGATGTTTCAAAGCTCTCTTCTTCCTTGATTTCTGTACTAAAGTCTATTTTCTTTTGCTTGTTTAGAAAAGATGAGTGGAAGGAGGATCAATATGTTGGTAACTGCCACCTTGTATCTTCTCTCCCAATTTATCCTTTGTGATGGGACTGCAGCTTCAGAGAATGAGGAATATGTAGAGATTATTGGTAAGTGCTCTTTTATTTATTCCCACAAAGCTACAGTATAGAGAAATAAAATGTCCCGATTTAACAGTGGGTATTTAATGCAACTCCTAATTGTGGTATGCATTTTCTAGTACGGGTAATAATATTTTCAGACCCAATTGAACTCCACTGGTTATCATTCATGGACCTGTTCTATCTTAATTTGCAATTAGTCTACAATTTCATCCCTTCATATGCATGGTTTTGAATGTACTTTTCACAAAATACCCTTTTAGCGGTAAACCTAATTTCGAAGTATATTTTATCTAAAATAAAAGTGTAAATTAATTATGGCGGTTTATTTACAGTATAAAGTTCAAAGATAATGTAAATACAGAAGAAATGTTTTTAAAAGGTAACGTAGTTAAAAACAAAAGAGTTTCCATCTTTGGCATTAAAATATAATCCTGCTCACTATTTCAATATTTGAAGTTACCCAGACAATTCCTATTACTGTCAAATTTTGTTTGACCAAAAAATAAAAGAAAGAACATTATACTAGATGTGAAAAGAAAATAGCTGTCATGTGTATACACCAGGGTCCCAGAGAGTATCTAAAAAGGTATTATCCATTACTTTACTATTTACTATTTATTATTTACAAAGCAAATATGACAAAAGATAGAGGCCACCTACTCAATTGCTCTGACAATAAGCTATATAAACCCCAATACTTTGTATGGAATGCAAGCTTTAAAAAATTCCTAGGAATACACAGAACTCGATTGTAAGGAAGAGCCCAATGTATTAATTGTCCAGTAACCTTTCCCTTGAAAGACACATTTCCTGAAGGGAATGAGTCACAACCATTGAAACTGCCTCTTTCTTGTAAAGGGTAAAAGTCCATAACTTATTAGCATCACTGCTCGGAGATTCAGCTTGTTTAGCAGGAAAAACTTTTAGCAGGCGTGGGTGTTGGGTGGGTGGCAAGTTGTCAAATTAAGCTTATGATGGGGACAAAAAAGAGACTCATTTTCTCTCAATGCGACAAGCTGTTTTGCCTTGATAATGCTCATCAAAAAGAATAATTTGAACAGAGCCTTATGATGAACTGTATAAATAATAGAATATAAATAGAATATATAGACACGAAACATTTCACTTGAGAGACAACAGAACAATCAGCCATAGGAAAGAGTACTGAATATTTTTTCCTGTCAAGTCAGCTTATCGTAAATAGGTGATCATTTAGTTATGATTGTAGAATTAAAGGGTTGTCATATTCTGCAAGGAAATTTGATTTGGGTGAGTAAAAAAAAAAAAGCACTTAGCAATACTTACATGCACAAGGCTAATTTTAGTAGGAGTAAGAAATAAGGAGAGTCAATTTGCTGTAGTGGTGAAGGTACTGGCCTAGAAACCAGGAGACTCTGAATTCTAGTCCTACCTTAGGCATAAAAGCCAGCTGGGTGACCTTGGACTATTCACTCTCTCTCAGCCCAACCCACAACACAGGGTGGTTGTTGTTGGAGAAATAGGAAGAAGAAGGAATAGTAGGTATGTTTGCCATCTTGAATTATTTGTAAACAAACATGCTGTGAATTTCAGTCTTCCTTATGCCCATAAGAGAAGCAGCACGGAACCCACACCCATAGATTCCACACAAGACGCCACCTCCACAAAGCCGCGCAGGGAGAAGACGCAGATCCACTCAAAGAGAGACACACACCCACAGACGAGAAGCCGAACGAGAGCAGTGGCTCGCGCCACGTCATACCTCCAAACCAATAGCGACACACCCGACCCTCCGACCAATCGGAGCACAGCTCCGGCCA
>JANHFL010003359.1:115603-131841 GCA_032468155.1 Oxyrhabdium leporinum
CTGAAGATGATGAATGAGACTTCATCGAAACGTCGCCAAGAAACCTTCAAATCTACGCGGGAAAAAACCCGAAAACCCAAAGATACACATACAAATACCCACAAAAACCTCAGAAAACACACACACACACACACACACACACACACACACAATCCTGTTGCAATCCTGTGGTTGCTGATGAGGCATCCCAAGCAGCGCAGAATACGTTGTATGTTCCTTTCCAAGGACCACAAGGGCAGTCTGATCTTATTATTACCTCCCAGCTGCTGTGGAAACCTCCTTGGGAGAAATGTGTGTGTGTACATGTTGTCCTCTTGTTGAAACTAATGTAGTTGAGCTCATGATGGAGAACTGTCACGTATGGAGGAAAAAGTTCAAATATACTGTTCCACCCTGACTTCTATCCTGCTAGAATGAGCCCACAGAATACGAGACACAGTAGTGTGTTTCCTATGGAATTTCTGCAACTCAGCAAGAATCTTTGCTAGAAAGAACTCCAAGTCCGGTATATTTTTCTTACTGAGGAAATACTGACCTCTTGTATCTCCCATATGTTTAGAAGTCTTTGATTCCAAAAAGGAAATCTCTAATGTTTGAAATAGAAACAAAGACAGCTGCACTTCACACGGTGTATAAATAATGACCAAGACAATGGAAAAACGAGGATGTTGGTTTTTTGTCATTCCCAGAGCGGCCAAGAGTAAGCATACTCTTTGTGCCCTAGGGAGCCAACAAAATTAGTCTAAATATAGTTTTGGATGAAAGATTAGGAGAGCTTAATCTCCAGTATTTTAACATATTTGTTCCATTATATTGCTTCTGAATTCTTTGACAAAAAAATACAACACCAGGAAATTAAAGAAAAATTCTACTTCATACTCACAGATTTTACTATCTGGAGATACCTTAGCGAGGCAGAGGGAAGCTGCTTTCTCTTCTTTTTCTTCCCCTGAACACAAAGCAGAAGGAAACTAAGATGCCAAGATACGCAAAGAATCAAACAAAAGAACAAATCCTTGGATGAAAAAAACTATTAATTATCTTCCTTCTGTGTAAACTATTATACTCGTAAAAGCTAATGGAAACTTCCAAGTACTGTGTGCAATTGCACCATTTATTGGGAATGTGTTAACTATTAAAAACACTAAATGTGGAAAATAGCAATAGCAACAGCCCTTAGACTTATATACCGCTTCACAATGCTTTTACAGTCCTCTCTAAGCAGTTTATAGAGTCAGCATATTGCTGCCAACAATCTGGGTCCTCATTTTACCCACCTGGGAAGGATGAGAAGCTGAGCCTGGTGAGATTTGAACTGCCAAATTGCAGGCAGCCAACAGGCAGCAGAAGTAGCCTGCAGTACTGCACTTAGAAGACCTTGTCTTTGATTTGAGTTCATTCAGCTCAGATTGAGTTTTCTCCTAAACTGCAAATAGCCTTTTGGTGTATAGAAAACAATTTTTCCACTAAAGAACAATATCACTGGATTCCACTTAATAAAAATGAGACATGTTTTGCAGTAATAATGATGTAAAACCATTGACTTTGCCAGACTGGCAGGGCTGGTTCCCACAACTCAGATATATGAGAAACCCTCCAATCTGTCTTATACAAGGTCATTGTCATGTCAGTCAAGCTCGCTATAAGATAATAAGCATCATACGGACAAACCCAAGTTAACTGTGGTAAACCACAAAAAGATGATTCAATAACGGACTCAATATGCAAAATAGATGCAGCATCCACCCACCCTACATGTACACATAGACATTTTCACAGGAATATAGTGAATCCAGATTTGACTGTGCGTTCAGGTTTTTAATGCCATTTAATAATTGTTGAGATTTTTTTAAAAAAAAGAACAATTTCCTTTTTCCCAATTATACATCTTCCTTCCTGGTCAGAGCAGAGGAGAAGAGGGAGCCACAGACAAAATACCAGCTTTAGGTCTATCCTAACCGGCATCAGTCTGTGGCATGCCAGAAACCGGTACACACAAACAAACACACAAACAACCGAAGCCCCATTGGACGCAGGCAGCACACGAAAACACAACCCTTCCAGTCTGTTGAAAAACCTCTCCACGGAACCGGTCCCTGGTGCCCAAAAGGTTGGGGGCCACTAATCTGAAATGACATCAACTGCAAGGAAGAAAATAATCCAAATGACTTCCTGGGGAAAATCCTAGGATGGGATCAGGGCAGGGGAATAATTCAAGAGAAACTTGTTTGACAAAAGCAACAGTATTTGGCTTGCATTCAGGATCAGATTAGTCTTGCCCTGAAATATGCAGAGCCCTAATTAAGGGTCCTATTACATTGGGAGGAGGTAGAGTCCGAATTCAGCATTGTCCAGGTGTAATGATGCATCGTAACCAAGTAATTCTGGGCGGCTTATGGAGGACATTGCTATAATAAAATAGGAACCACAGGAATAGCACTTAGATTTATATACTGCTTCACAGTGTGTTACAGCCCTCTCTAAGCAGTTTACAGTGCCAGCATATTGCCCCCAACAATTTGGCTCCTCATTTTACCGACTTTGGGAGGGTGGAAGGCTGAGTCAATCTTGAGCCCCATCAGGACTGAACTCCAGACTGTGGGCAGAGTTAGCCTGCAGTACTGCATTCTAACTACGGCTCCTCCTATAAGGCAACACCAAATTAAAAACCATTGAGATACCATTGAACAGCATGTCTTATTTCTAATATCCTGATCTCATCCCTTGCGGAAAAAATCAGGTTGATAGTCAGGATCATCTGGATCTCAAGTACCAGGGCACAGAAGGCATGTTTCCTGGATTTTACTAAATGACATTGTTTTGCAAAGGTGACTTGGAGGATGCCAACTCTAAAAGAACAGAAAAAGACAATGACTTTATGGATCTTCTTTGGAGATTGGGAAGCCTAGCCAATTAAATTTCAGCTTGGATCCTGCTCCAGGAGAATTCCCGATAGCAACATTTTGCAGAGGTCCTAGCTTATTGCACTGTCTGATTTCTGGGGTTTCCCCATTTCACCAGCTGGCAAAGGCTGTCATACCTCACTGCTTTCTCCCTGGACTCCCCAGCTGCTAGCTGACAATTTTACCTTTTTCCCATGGGCCACATGGAGCTCATGCCCACATTCCCCTGTGGTGAGTTGATTCATTGGCTCCAGGAGGGGAAAGAGAAGGCCGTTGTAGGATTTTGAGCCCTCCGTGCAAAATGCTTCTTATACAGTTAGTCCTCAACTTACCACAGTTTGCTTAGTGGCCATTCAAAGTTACAATGGCTCTGAAAAAAAGTGACTTATGACCATTTTGCACACTTATGACCATCCCAGAATTGCCATGGTCATGTGAGTTACATTCAGATGCTTGGTAACTGGTTCATTTTTATGACGGCTGCAGTGTCCCAGGGTCATGTGATCCGCTTTTGTGACTTTTTAACAAGCAAAGTCAACAGGGAAGCCAGATTCACTTAACAACCATGCTGCTAATTTAACAACTGCAGTGATTCACTGAACAACTGTGGCAAGAAAAGTCATAAAATGGGGCAAAACTCACTTAACATGTTTCTCACTTAGCAACATAAATTTTGGGCTCAATTGTGGTCATAAGTTGAGGAATATCTGTATATGTAGAAGGCAAAGCCACTTGAGAACAATTAACTTCTGAAAAGCGGGGAAGTTTTGTTGCTCTTATATTTCATAGGAAAAGAACCAAAAAATTAAAATATCTCTGTCCACGGATGTGTACTGTACACACGAGTATCTTTTCCAGATTTTGCATTTGTGCTAAAAAGCTGCCAAGCAGTTTGGAAAAAAAAAGGGTGGCTTCAATGATATCCTTTAAAAGAATAGGGTCCTTAAACACTGATTACGTCTTATCTCATCTTTTTCTTTTTAAATATCATATTAAGATGTGGCAATTTGTCATTTGTAATCTTCAAAGGAAATGAGTAAATGAACAACTGCCAGGTTCTTTGAAGTGTAATTTCTAAGCAGATGCTGCCCCCTAGAGATTAGTTATACTTTTTAAAAGCTCAATAATACCTAGTCAAATAGTTGAATGAAGCCATGTCTATATAGGGATGTATAGATAAAATATTTTAGTGTCATTTAAGAAATCAGCTAATATTGAACTTTATAATTATATAGACAACACATATAGACAATGCTATATGTAGTATAAACATTCAGTCATTTTTCATGCTAACGTGCAAGTGAAAAAATATTGTACCAATGAACCTACTTTTCAGCATTTTGCTCATGGTCAGTGATATTCTTGTTTCTTTTTATAATTTTATAATTTATAATTACATCCTACAATAATCATAGTAATTATGCATTCAGTGGAGAGGAAAACAAGTTTTTTTTTTTTTAAAAAAAGCGAGATTGAAACGGGTACATGATCCATGAATTGACAAAAAGCAAGCTTATAGTATAAGCAATAGTTATATAAAGAACGTCATAGTAAGAAGAATGGAATTGTTGATCTGCCATCCAGGCAAAGAGGCTTTAGGCTCTTCTTGTGTCTTGATAACCTCCCAGTGTATGGCCAGCAGTTTTAAGCAAGCGAAACCTTTCTCATTCCATTGGTGCATTTGGTAAGGTATCTTTATTTTTTCCAGTGCTCTTGAAAAATTATATTGGAACTAGCAAACAATATGTTTATTTATGGGATAGGCATAGTGAAGGACTTTGCAAACTCTAGCATATGCAGGCTCCCCCAAATATAAGTGGGGTTACAAATTGGGGTCAGGGGCGTTTCTGCATGCATAGCTGAGTAGCTGATAGTACTGTTCCCTGCTTTATCTTGTAAGCAAGCTGATCCAGGCAAAGCCCAGAGTTAATTTTTACTGGGTTCCTTCTTTAGATGGGTAACCTCATGGCATTTTTTTTAAAAGCTGGAGTATTGTCAGAATGGGTTTCTAGTCTGCCTGGACAAAGGGACAGAAGGTCAGGTTTTTCATCTGCTTCTCTCAAGAGCAAATTCTGTTCTAAGGTAAATGTGGATCAAGAAATAAATAAAATTCAGATTGTAGAATAAATGCCAGACTAAGCAAGTGCTTTTTTTCCACTAAATAAACTAAAATCTAGATGTTAGATTCAAGAGTTTTACATCCAGTAGAAAAGTTTTACTTTATGATGCAACCAAATTCTATATGAATTACAGTTAAAGGTTAATTATTTGTGGTTATTTTATTCCCAGGGCGATCACACAAACTCATTTGATTTTAGGGCATAATGGTACTCCATACGTAAAGAATGAAAATCAGTTTGATGCAGTGGTTAGGGTACCAACTTATAAACTAGGAGATGTCCGATCCTGGCTTAGAAATGAAACCAAATGGGTCACTTTGGATCAATCACTCTCTTTTAGATCCAAGGAGGCAAGGATAAACAAAACATTATTAAAGAAAAATAGAAGAAGGAAGGAGTGTTGTGTTGTTCAATTATTATTCATAAAAATAATAAAGGCATTAAAAAAAAACCCTATAGGGACCTAGTCCAGGCAGTCATCAGAAGTCAACAATGACTTGAAGGTGCATAATGAGAGAGAGAGAGAGAGAGACAGAGAGAGAGAGAGAGAGAGAGAGAGAGAGGGAGAGAGAGAGGGAGAGGGAAAGGGAGAGGGAGAAGGAGAAGGAGAAGGAGAAGAAGAAGGAGAAGGAGAAGGAGAAGGAGAAGGAGAAGGAGAAGGGACAAAGGAGAAAGGAGAAAGGAGAAAGGAGAAAAGAGAAAAGAGAAAGAGAAATGTAGTGTTGGACCAAGCAGGAATATTCTCATTTTACCTCTTGGAAAAAGAACTGAATGTATATGATACATCATGTTTACATTCCTTCAAATACATTTGGCTGTTATACTGTTCAATTTATATCAGGCAATATATGGAATACTGTTATTTGCCTCTTCCAGGTCTCAATCCATCCCCACTCATACTAGGCATGTCAATCTGTGCCTTGAAAACTGATCCTGGTCCCTGCAAAGCCCTGCACACCCGCTATCATTTCAACATCCATACTCGCCACTGTGAACTTTTCAACTTTGGTGGATGTCAAGGCAATGAAAACAACTTTTTAACCCTAGATGAATGTCAGGAAACATGTGTCGTAAAAGGTCAGTATATTCCTTGTTACAATTCTTTCTTTTTTGAAAGAAACACTTCTTTTTTAAAGTGTCAGACGAAAGCCAGTTCTTTGGAAATCTTATCAGATTGTCATATTATGTACTACTGGGTTACCTGCAGAATTTATACAAATATATACATTATCTGGAGGGAAGTATTTGTGATTAAGTGTAGAATTTTAACAAAGTGAGAAAGTTTTTACATTCTTCATTTAGTAACGTGTTGCATATATGCATGCAGATATATAATATATGCATGTGGTTTAAAAATGTATGTTCCTTCATTAAAAAGGAAGCATAGCCATTTTATTTCCATTATTGTCTTCCAATCTGTGGTACCTTTAAAATTGATCATTGTCCTCAGAGCAAGACTATTTAACCTTTATAATATATATATATATATTATAAAGACTATATAACCCTATATATATATATATAGACTAAACAATCCCAGTCACAATTATTACATAAAAATATAGGTAAACATTGACTGCAAATTGGAATAAAAATGATTTCATATATTTCCAAAAGCTGAAAAATTAAGGAGACTCAAGTGCCTAGATCAGGGGTGTCAACTGGTGGCCTATGGGCCGGATGCATCACGCGCAGGTCACGCCCACCCCAACTCTGCGAAGGGGAAAAACGTCATGATGCATCATGTGACAGCAACACGACACCATGAGTTTGACACCCGTGGTCTAGGTGTCATAAAAAAAAGTATTTCCCTCAAACAGTAGATTCAAGAATAGTTACCACTACGGTATTTTATTGTCAGATATTTCTGAGATTAAGTTTTAAAAAACAGAAATACAAAGCAGGCAAGGATAATGGCATTTTTAAAAAAGCTAGATATTGCTTATTGCTTGTATTGGAGGCTTCATATCTGTTCTAGAGTAGTGTTAGGAAACATAAGAATATAGGAAACAGCCTTGTACCAAATTAGATCATTGATCCAACTCTCTCTATTCTTGTAGTTTCCCAAAGTGTCAGTGATTACAGCCATCCCTGGAGACATCACAAATTAAATTTGGTGCCATGTGCATGTGGAGCAATCTTGCACACTTGAATTCTGGTCCTTCTTAGAATTAAAACTAAATCAAAGATAAATATAAAACTTTGAAAAAGTATTTTGAATAGTAAGTTCCATATCTCATTTTCAGGAGGCAAAATGAACATTAAAATGAACAGTAAGTCCTACGTATCCATCAGTCTACCCCACATTCCAACAGATGTAAATTTGATGCTCTGGGCAATTTCCATGTTTTAAACTTCAATCAGTACTAACATGATACACATAAAGCAGTTGCTATCCAGGTTTAATAATATATATCTCAGAGATATTGCAGGTTTGGTTCCAGACCACCATAATAAAGCAAATATTGCAATAAAGTAAATCACACAAATATTTTGGTTTCCCAGTGTAAATGCGATGTTTATACTATACCGTGGTCTATTAAGTGTGCAATAATATGTCTAAAAAAGAAAACCGATGTATATACTTTAATTAAAAATACTTTATTGCTAAAAAATGCTAATCATCTGAGCCTTCAGCAAGTCATAATCTTTTTGCTGGTGGAGGTCTTGTAAAAAACTCACACTAAGTGTGAAGTGTAATAAAGTGAAGCACAATCAAACAAGTTATGCCTATGTATACTAAGAGTCCAAGTGGGAAATATATCTTATAACCAAGAAGTTAATTCAGCAGGGATGTAGTTATTCCAGAGTTTCCAGCAGAGAAAAGTACTATCAAGTAGCTGGCTCGTTAAGAAAATCCCAAGCTGCAACTTTCAATAAATCTTCCTGCCAGAAAAAAACAATCTTACTTAACTCAGTCAAGGCAAGGCAAGTGAAAAGCACTGCAGTGGGCAAGTATAATAAACATCATGAATTTGTATGCTGACCTGGAGAAGCTAAATCAGTCAGGGCCCCAGGTGCATGTTTAAGGGTGGACAAATGCAGTGTAAAGAGGGGTGTTTAATTCAAACATAACAAAAGTCAGATAAGGAAATAAGATCCTGGTCTCCAAGGGAAAAAGGCTTAAGTCATGCCCCTCAGCCTTAATCTCCAAGAAAATTCAAAGTGCTCTTAAGATGAGAAGGGAGATTACATCATCATGCAGGCAGGGAAGGTATGTTATAGACCCTTCCATTTAAAGAATGAAAGGTGTTGAGGAAAAGAGCCTCTCTTCCATTTCCCCCATCTTCTGGAATATTCTCCCTTCAGAAGTGAGGTAGGCCATCACTCTCCTGGCCTTTTGAAGGAGTTTGAAGACCTGCCTCTGCCAACTCGAACGGGGCTCACTGAGCATTATGAAAATTTTGACAAATATGCAATGTGCAAATTTTGAGAAGCAAAGGAAAAAAACTGAAAACCAACCTCCACAGGATGTTTCTATTCAAAACAAGTCATCATCATCATCCATTATCATCATCTATATCTGTAAAACTATACACAGACATCCCTACATACTATATTCATATATATCATATCAATCTATATTAGAGAGAAAAAGAGTATGCCCATACGAGGGCTTTTACTGTTATATTTCTAGATCTAGTTTAAAATTACTTTTTCCATTACAGATGCGCCAGAGAAGACAAAGAAATTAAGACTGAAGAATGGTAACTTACTGTTTCATTGTGTTTTGTCATCTCTCAGTATTAAGAAATAATTTCCCAACAAAAAAAATGGCTGGGTTAAGTTACTACACAGATTTGACTCAAATGTCTCAAGTTCTTATTAGCTTATAAGATTGCTGTACTTATCATAGCAAACAATAACTATAATGGGGTATTTTTTTGATTCTTCCATCTGTAAGAAGGAGAGGACCTCAAGAATGAGTTCACTTTTATATATGGTGTTTGATTTTGATTTTGAAAGGCTTCATATTAACAGTACAATGCAGTACAATAATTTTTAACTTACAATTTACAATGTATAATGTAATATAATTGTATCACAATTAAGTTTATATTGTAAAATGAATGATGAATGAGAAATGAACATTGCCAAAATAAATTATTAGTGTTCATATCACATCAACTCAATTATCCTTAGTTAATTAGGTTTTAAGTGGCCATTTTCTTTGCCTTGCACATGAATATCTTGATTGTAAAAGTACCATTATCCTGAAACCAATTGAAAGCAATCAAAGCAATAGGAAAGTAGTAGCATGAGAATTAGAAACAATATGTTGCAAGACAAAGATCTTTTTTATTTATTTTTTTATTATTCAGAAGGATATTTTTACCCATAAGAATCTATAGTTTTGGAAGAATTGCATTAAAGTTTATTTCATTTCAGACATTATTTTCTGGATCCAAACACTGACAGAGGACAGTGCTATCTATTTTTTCTTAGGAGATACAGGAATCAAGAAGAAAGACTTCTGAATGCCATTAGCAATAAGTTTGGTTCATCTTGAAATAGACTAATTTCTTCCCATATCACCAAAATTTAAGTTTGGCCCCTTAGGTTTAAAGTTTGAGATTAAAATGAAATGATGCAGAGCATTTCACTATATTTAGACTAACATATATAGTTTGTAAACTGTTGGATTAAAAGTGGGAGAACCAAGTTCATATCTATCCCTAGATTAATTTATTAAATTCATATGCCATCCATCTTATTGTCAAACGACTGTGGGCGGGTGAAAACATCATAAAACAACGATATAAAACAATTAGGATGTTAAAAACATACGAGAGATTACTAGGTAATTTTGGGCCAATTATTCTCTCAGCCCAATCTGATTCACAGCACCGTTGTTTGCATGAAAAATGGAAGGAAGGAGTGGTATGTATTTATGTGACCTGGAGCTCCTGAATGAAAGGCAGGATATAAATTTTGTAAATAAATAACAGAATGAGAAGTCAGATGTTTAACTGACAAATTTAGCCGAGTTATCATTATGCAATCTTTTGGACCAAGATTTTCAAACTATTGTTCGTTTTCCAGCTACATTAGAAGTTGTAGCAACTGTTCTTACTTTCAGCATTGTGGCGAGATCATTTTTGTAGCATAGCATACGTTTGAAGACTGTATAAATATATAGTAACTGAATTTAAGCCTGACAACTGAGTATAAGCAAGAAAGAAAAAAAAATACAAATCTCATATTTTTGTTAGAGACATTTTCTATCATAATTTACCTTTTTGAAAAATTGAAGCCATCTGGACTGTGAAATTAAATATTAAATATTATGGTGGCATCAAAGGTTTACCACCCTCTTGAGGGCTATTGCCTAACTGTGGCTGAAAATATCAGAATATACCTGGCCTGTGAAAGTCATCACATTCCATCTCGGTTATGGCTATCATGGAAACTGAATCAGCCATATTATTTGCAAACCAAAGCAGAGTATATTGCAAGTCCCTAGACAACTACTATGGATAATACACTACAATTACATTATGTTTCAGATTCTGGATATACAAAAATCTTCACCTATAAAACTAAAGTATTGAAGGATTTCCTAAATCTTTCCTCCTGAAGTCAATGGGACTGGGTATTGTTTCACTTTAATTAGGACTGAATGATTTTATCACAAAGTTAAGAGGGAACAATAACAATAAGTGGAAAGAAATGACATTATTTTCCTCCCTGAAACAATCCTAATTCACAGAAAAGCCTGCCTTCTGCCTTTTGGAAAATGACCCTGGTATCTGCCGAGGATTAATTCCCAGGTATTTCTACAACAAAGAGTCACAGCAGTGTGAAAAATTCCAATATGGAGGTTGCCTGGGAAACCAAAACAACTTTAAATCTTTGCAAGAATGCCAAGATACCTGCCACGACAGGGGTAAGTGGAGCTGTTTCTTGGTTCTTAACTGCATCTCTCAGTGCCTGTTGGTATAAGGCAGGAATGGAGAGCCCCTGTTCTTCCAAATCTTTTTTTTAGAAAGGCAACGTTAGCTTTTATTGGCTGAATTATCAATGACTTGGAATTCATAGAATTCAAAGCATGGCTCTGCTCAGTTGCAACAAAAATTCATTCACATGTTCAGTTTGAAGGTTGTATGTATGGATGGTTGCTGTCATGTGCTTTCATAATTGGGGAGAAAAAGCAAAGATGATAAGGAGTCCTGAAGTCTTCACTGAAAGAACTGCATGAACAATGCATTAGCAAGCTAGTATGACATAGAACAGAAGATGGAAATAAACTCCTTTTTTCAGTTTAATGTAAACAAAATATAGATGAAGTGAAAACTGCTTCTTATGTTTAAGTAAGTTCAAATGAAAAGAGGATTTCGGGAAACTACAACTTCGGGGTATTAAATAAATGTTAATCACTGTTTTCTCTGTCCCAATATACCATTTTGATCAGACTTTTTTTTTTTTAATTTCAGTACACTCAGCCAATTCACTACAAATAGGTGATGACCACATGGTTTTTAGTACTATTAGTAATAATAGTGCTCCACTTATTAAGCAAGGTATGTATTAATAGTTTATGCCTGAGTAAGAATCGGGTTCACTCTACAGTTCTCATCTGAATTTTTCCCTGTCATTTTTCTGCTTTGCTTCTCATGATTCTGAAGGGCATTCAGTTTATTAGCTAACCGTGGTTTCTGCAAAGCTTGGTTTCACCGATTCCTCTATTTTTTTTTAAAAAAATCCTCTCTATTCCATCATCTATATACTTGCTTTTTAGAAAGCAGATGTTTTTGCCCTCCCTCCATGAAAAAGCTGCTACTCTGTGCATTCTGTTATTCTCCTAAAAGATGGTAAAGTTCCTTTTTTATCACTCTCATATATAATGCCTAAATAGAAAGGAACCATAGCATATGGACATATGAAGCTTCCTTAACCAGGGTCACATAGTGCATACTATATTATTTATTCTAACTGGTAACAGCCAAAAGCATACTCAGCCCTGCTAACTAATACTGGATATGGTAGAAATTGCTAGGAATTTCTGTTTTAAATGTACCACTGCACAACTATAGTTTACCAAGAAGATCTCAAATTTCCAATATGCCTTTGCAGCATAGGAATAGTCACACAATACCATGTTGTCTGACAGATTATTCCTTCTGAATGTGCTGGATTTATATTTTACTGCTTTTTGCCTTAAGGAGTCAGTGGCATTGCGATCTATGTGCTTTGTCTTTAGACTAATGACTCCAAACATCACTGAGGAAACATGAATGAGTCCATGGAAGCCAAAACAAAAATATAGACTATAAAATCCTCAATATAATAAAAGAGTTTCATTTAAGTTCTATTTTTAATTGTTACCTAACTATTCTGCATACTCCTAGAGTCTTGAGACCGGGATATATACATGTCAGGAAAGAAGTAATGAATACTAATATTTCTGAGGTAATTGTTAGTGGCAGAAATAAATCCCTTTTGTGGTTTTTGCTTTTTAAAAAAAAATATTTCTCAATTTTTTTTTTGTCTGAAAGCTTTCTTTGAAAGATTTGTTGTCATTGTTTTTCCATGAGTATATGACATACTGGAGATTGAGGCTTCTCACTTTTATGATCCACAGTTGTACGTCAGGGAGAAAGGAACAGCTGGAAAAAGACTGATCACGGTTGCTATATTTTTCTGCTGTCCATCTGCACTTTCATTCAGATGTGCTTCTGGGAACTGGCTGGTAGTTTGTGGATTATGCATGCATGTAGAAATCTGGAGTGCATGTAAGAGAAGTCCAGGGAGATCTTCTTAATGAACTTTGGGGCTGCCTATGGTGGGAAAGTGCCATGTGGTGTTTCTACATCCTGTCTTCGTTCATCACGGAACATAGAGCTTTGCTTGGGCTATAATCATCTAATCAGCAATGGGATGGAGGGAAGGCATTATTGTGTCAGCCAAAATCCAATCAGGGTGAAGGGTGATACAGAAATGTTCTGAGTAGATAAATAAATAAAGCATTAAAACTGTTTCAAGAGTAATTGAAAATACTTTTTTGTTGTTGTTTTGCTTAGTCTTGGTGTTGGCCCTGATTGAGCAGTTAAATACATCTCATGTCTTTATGTTGATTCTTCCTCCTTGCTTAGGCAAGGATCTGCTGTTGGATTTGGAGAACACACTCAAAACCTAAACCTATCCAATCAGAGGTGCATATTGGTGGGAAAACATGGTATCTTAGAAGTTCTTAGTTCTACTTCTTAGAACTTGGAAGCGCTATCTTCTAAGAATAGCTTGACACTCCTATGGAGGAATAATCTGAGAGAATTACAAAATCCTGGTGAGGTAGTCCTCAACTCATGACTGTAATGCAGCCTGCCCATTACAATCAGATGTCATCATGGCCATTAAGTGAAGTACCCATGTGCTCATCCCTGCTCTTCCCAATGTGGTTGTTAAATGAATATGCGGATCATTAAGCAAAGTATGGGGTGGCTTAGGGCTTGGAGGAGACTCTGGCCCAGGCCTCCCAAAGCCTTTCCAACCCTTAAGGCATCCCATGCTCCACTTCCTACTCCTCAGGGACCCCACAAAACTTGGGCCTGCTTTCCATCCCAATGGGCCCAATACCCTTTTCCTTATCTCATGTCACCCATTATGCACTTACCTTTCAAAGAGTTCCATAGTTCGGGTTAGGGAAGCAAAGCAAGCTATTTTGTTGCTGGGCTGTGTGGTATCAACTCAGAGGTGGCCACCATTTTCCAAGCAGCCACAATTCTGAAGCTTCACCACACAACCCAGCAACAAACTACTTACTGTTTTCTTAACGCAAACTCCAGAGTTCTTCTATAGGCAAGTGTGCAAGTTCTTTGATAGGCAAGTGGGTGATGGGTAAGGAAGAGAGTATGGGGCTTGGTGGGGAGAATGGGGAGAGCAAGATAAGCTTGGGGGGGGTGTCCTGTAGCATTCCTGTGATTGGTCATAAGGGCAAACAACTATGGGGTGTTTTCTGTTGGGGGCGGGTGTCTGCTGTAACTTCAAACATTTGCTAAGTAACCAGTTGAAAAATATCTCTACATTACTCAGATACACACAAATAAATACGCACACACACACGTGTGTGTGTGTGTGTGTGTGTGTGTGTGTGTGTGCAACACCAACATATCTTCCTCTAAATGCCTAACTAGACACAATGCCAACTTGCAGGGCCTAATGGAAACAATTTAATTTGCCTTTTTGCTTGCACTGCAATCTTCTTGGTAAGTGGAAAAAGTAATCAGATAATTATATAAACTAGATAAACATTTCACTCTAAAGAGATTTGAAGATGCCATAAATTTATGAACTATTTGTAAATGGCTTTAATAAGGCATGAAATGTTGCTATTATCTCTGAGTCTTCACAGTCTGATGAACTACTATGGTTTCTAGATCAACTGACTCTTATAGTATCATTCCTTAACAAAACAGCCACCCAGCAAGTATTCTTTGGGATAGTTAAATAATATGGTGTTAATAGTTAATTGCATATTTTAATGGAAAATGGTATTTCATAATTATCATAATCCTTACAGCAGGAGTATGAAATACAATACGCACATACATACACAAAGAGAAAGATATACGCACAGAGGCACACAAACATTTGAAATTTGGAAAAAGTGTCCTGGGCAGCAGAGGGAGTTTTATGGGGAAGGAATCAAACAAGAAAAGATGCTGGTCATGACAATGTGATTAAAGCTCTACCCCTTCTTATATGTGTTGATGTCACATGCATAGGCAAAGAGACGGGGCTTCAATCATGTTGCCACAACTGTCATCGTGCTGTTTTTGAATGGTCAAATGGCAGTAGACAATGCTCCATTATTTCTCTTTATAGATATTCATACATAGGAAAGTTTTATGCACAGAATTTAATCCACCTACTTGGTTACTTTCTTTGGTTTCATGCTGCTTCTCTTTGCGTGTATATGTGCGTGAGTCAGTGTGTGTGTGTGTGTGTGTGTGTGTGCATGTCTGTGTACATGTCTCTATTTGGATTTATTCTCTTTGGTCGTCTTCACATAAGAGGCAAAATTAATAAATTCAAAATGCATGCTAGCCATTAAGAAACACCTCATGTTGTTCTAGGAAATGGTTCTGCTAACGTAATATAGAACATAGAATAATATAGTTGGAAGGGACCTTCGGGTCTTATAGTCCAAACCCATGCTTGAGCAGGAGACCCTATACCATTCCAGGCAAGTGGCTGTCCAATCTCTTCTTAAAAGCCTTCACTGATGGAGCACCTACAACTTTTGAAGGCAAGGCAAACTGTGTTCTCTATGTTTAGTTTAAAGGTACTGAGGGAGAAATTTCCTTCCTGGCATTTTATAAGCAAATTGCTATTTCCTATGTTTCCACTGTTTTTTTTTTGTTTTTCCCCTGTAACCTAGCAGCGCATAAATATAATTTAGGATTTTACTGAGTTTTGTAAAATAATTTAAGCTTCAGATGTTTATTGGATTTTGTGTTGTTTTTTTTTACAAGCTATGCACCTGGTTAGGTTTGGATGCCATAGCACTATCCATATCATTATTTCAGGCCTAGAGAATCAAGGCCCTTAAAGCCTCCAATGACCAGTCCTTGCTTTGCTTAAGTTTCATAAAACCTTCTTATTCCTCACGCAAATCACTGGCATCTTTGCACCAAATAGACTTATTGCTGTTTCTCTTCCACGGTTGTTTCAGAAGACAACATTCTTTACTAGTTAGTGTCATGAAGAATGCATCTCTTTTGTGGTTGTTTTGTGCTTGTCTATTTGTTTTTATGCTTGAGCACATCTCTGAAGGTATCCGGGATCTAATGATAGAAAGGACCACGAATCCAATTGTAAAATTACCCCGTAAACTGCATTTTGGTTTTATTTCCAGGCACAAGCAAAGTATAATTATCTTTCAAATACTACATGTTGCGGCCAATGTCAGACCTTGGGATTCTTTGGCTGCTCCAGAAACCTGACATTTGTTGGGATTGTAAATGAATACTGCTAACATAATTGGACACTGTGAGTGTGGGTGGATGTTTGATAATACCCTAATATCAGTTTGCAGCAATATAATAAGAAATTAAAATGACTATCAGCTTCACTGGCCAGTGCTTCTAGTTCACAGTCCTACTTTTTGGTGCTTGGTCTTAGTGCTATGGGGTCAGAACCAGAGGTGAAATCTAGCCGGTTCGCACCAGTTCAGGTGAACTGGTAGGGAAAATATTGATTGGTTCAGAGAACCGGC
>JANHFL010003359.1:146909-161583 GCA_032468155.1 Oxyrhabdium leporinum
GAAGGAAGGACGGAAGGAAGGAAGGAAGGAAGGAAGGAAGGAAGGAAGGAAGGAAGGAAGGAAGGAAGGAAATGTGATGGGGAAATAAAATCCCTGTGGAACGGGATGTTCATTGTTTGAATTACTTCTGGTTCAATACATTCTATTATACTGAGATGGATGGATCAACAGACACACAGAGACAGACAAACATTTGCTTTTTGGAAATTGTGTAGGCTGCTCTACATTGTAAGCTAAGTGGGCAGAACATAAGCTGAATGAATTACACAAATGAATACATATTCTTCATGGCATGTCTCATTTACCTTCTATTAGTGAAGGATGTTGGTTTCTGCTTTTCTAGCCCACCAATTTAATCTGAATTCTAATTTTCGGCAATTCTCTTCTTAACCCAGATAAAAGGATTTAATAATTCACTTGACTTATCTTTCTATGTCTATGTGATTTCTAAGAGACTTGGTGGCGCATAATCTCACTTGACTTTTTTCCTGACAGCCTCATTTACTTTTTTCATTATTTTTCACTCAAGAAACCAAAAAAGTAGGAATAGACATAATAGCCTGTTCATATTCAACAAAGCTAAGCAAATGTTTTCCCCAGCCTTGGAGACAGCTGCCTTGACCATTAATGAGTCAATTTTTGAATTAGCATGATGTATAAGCAATGGCTTGTTCAACACTTTAAAATTCCTGGCTAACGATTGTACAAAGAGACATTAAACCGAATCATCTCCCTAATCCAAGCATTTTAAGGAAAAATTATAACCTACCAGTGGATCATACATTTTCTTGCAGGTTGTGCCACCTCATTAAGTTCATCTCTATTTCTAGGCTCCTTATTAATAACTTGGAACATAACTTATTAAGAAAATTGAGAGGGAAAAGTGACACATGGAAAGCATTCAGGGAAGGTAGGGATGTCATCCTTGACAAAGTTTCTAGAAACAACAGGGATGTGCTGCTATGGGTTTGCCTGGGTTCGGGCGAACCCATAGCTAGCCTTATAGTGGGTTCGGTGAACCTGTAAATCCCACCCTTGGCTGGCCCCGCCTACCCCACCCTGCCCCTCCCAGGAGTCCCCACATGGCCCATTTGGATCCCAGGTAAGTACAGGGCCCACATGGAGGCTTAGGGAGGGTAATGCCTCCTGGAGTCTCTGGAAGGCTGGAAATGAGCCCGTTTCAGGCCTCCAGAGGGCCTCTGGAGCCTGGGGAAGCCATTTTCACCCTCCCAGAGGCTTGAGGAAAGCCTCCAGAGCCCAGGGAAGGCAAAAAGCGGGCCTCCCAGAAGGTCAGGACCGGAAACAGGCCCGTTTCTGACCTCCAGAGAGCCTCTGGAGCCTGGGGAGGCCATTTTTGCTCTCCTGGAGGCTCGAGGAAAGCCTCTGGAGCTGGGGAAGGTGAAAATGCCCCCCCACCATGGTGTAGGAAGCCGACTAGGACACGCCTAACATGGGCACACCCGCCCAGCAACTGGGAAGAGAACCCATTGCTAAAATTTTTGAAGCCTACCCCTGCTTAAACCCAAAACAAGGTTCTGTTGGTATAGTGGAATAATTTCAGATAAAGTCAGATCCTGGATTGAAAGCTTGATCTTGATGAGCCATGATGGTACAGTTGTTAGAGTGCAGTACTGCAGGCTACTTCTGCTGGCTGCCGGCTGCCTACAATTTGGCAGTTCAAGTCTCACCAGACTCAAGGTTGACTCAGCCTTCCATCCTTCCTAGGTGGGTAAAATGAGGACCCAGATTGTTGGGGGAAATAGGCTGACTGTAAACTGCTTAGAGAGGGCTGTAAAGCACTGTGAAGTGGTATGTTAGTCTAAATGCTATTGCTATTGGTGTCTTGTATCCAGGATCCTGAGTCAGGGGCTTCTCATTGATGAGTTATCTATATCTCATCTACCTCTAGATCAGTAATAAATTTCTGAGCTAACTCCAGTACATCTTTCAAAACTGGGACTTGAGAAGTGGTAAACTATTGATTAGAGGAGGCCTCAATCCAGAAAAATATGTTTTACAACATTTATATCTATGCTCTTACAACAAACCTAATAATGTTGAATGGCCCTTATTCATTTTTTCTTGAGGTGGCAGGAAACTCTGGGAGTGGTAGGTCAAGCAACAGTATAATAAACATATAGCATTGTCTGCAGGAACTGATGTTTTCATCAAAAGGACAAAAGCAGCCTCAGATTGTAACACAAGCTCTGCCCTTTTTGTAACTGTGACGCACATATAAAAGTGACACAATGATGAATTTGTTCACAGAAAGCACCTTATGGGATATGCACATAGGGAAAGTGGTAATACATGTTTCCTCACCAAGAAGAAAGTCCAATATGTGCTTATAGACAGGTTCTTTCAATTATTGGACACAATTTTCTCTCACAAAGTTCATCTGTCTAATTTGGTGGGTAGCTCTTGATCTTCCTATAAATGTGGTATTATGAATAAATTGGCATATAGTGGATATTCTCTTGAAGTTTTGGTCTACAAACAGGCCATGGGAAAGCTTAAGCAAATATGGTTTTTATCTGGCCTTCAGCAGAAAGCTCTGGTCATGGAAACTGAGCTGAATTTAAGTTCAGATGAGAAACCATAAGAGCTGTTTTGACTAGCTAGGTAATTTGAGCAATTCACAGTTCATAAATACTGCAGGCTTTCACACTAACATGGTTTGACACCTTACCATCAGCAGTCCTCAAGGGTAGATTCAGAAAACTCTCTTTTGCAAAAATAACTTACCCTCTATCTTCTATCAAGTCCACCAGAATAATCATTAGGTATGTATAAAATGTCCTCTTCTAGAGAGTTCCTGTTCCGGTTATCATTGTGCATTGTTTTCAGGACATGTTCAATTGATTTCCAGCTTCTCTAGAATGAACTAAAACATGTTATCAAAATCTCCATTCTAGTAATTGCTTTTCCTTTCAGCAAACCTACCAAACATAAATATCAAGATCAAATGAAAATCTCAAAGCAGAAAAAAAATGTTATAAAAGTTTCCTAGGAGCCAAGAATCTCACAAAGAACTTGTGAAATGTGTTGGGGCTGCATTTAGATGTGATAAAGAGAAATGGCTGTGACCAAAGTAAACATTGTTTTTATCATCATCTTCTGTTAATGACCTCATAATCCCTTGTGCGGTAGAGTCTGGCCGGATGCCCTTCCTGTCACCAATGCGGAGTTTTGTTCAGCAGGTATAATCCCATTGTGCCCAGAGAGAGAAATATCTGCCTCTACCTAGGATTGAACTCACAGTCTCCTCATTGTGAAGTGAGACTTCCACCTCTAGGCCACTGCACCACTCAAAAGTAAACATTGTTTTTATATCAGAGTAAAAAACACATACTCTTTTTCTTTAATTTCACCATCATTTTCCTTGCCAAACAGACTCTCCCATCCCTTTGCTTATCTCTTGTCTGATAAAAATAAATAAATTAAAATTACAGTTGACTTTCCACAAATTGGTGGCTGTTGAGAAGATGAGATAAATCTGTGCTTTATGCAGCAACATATTAGAATTAGGACTTAAAAGTTACTTTTGTTCTAAAATGTGTTTTTGATGTCCTTAAATGATCATGAATGCTCAAAAAAAGTATGCAGAAAATGCTTGCAGGAAATCAATTTCTTAATTAATCAATAATTCACATTGTGCTGATTAATGTTCAATACATCTGCTGGTCTCTGGATTCCAATTTTACAGCCATAATAATCATGTTATTATTGGTCACTCATTACTCTTCTCACAAAAAGTTCTAAGTGCCCTGCTAATACAACAACTCTTGGCATAGGACAAAGGTGTTTTGCTTTCAGAATGATTACTGTGCACATAAGATAATGAAAATTAATTTGGAAAATGATGCTTTCATAAAGTCAAATACTTTCTGAAGTTTTCTGAAGAATTAGGGGAGATTGAACTTAATCTACTGTGGATCACATTTTTTTCCAAAGGAACTTAAAATAAGGGACACCTTTAAACTGGATTCCAGTGTCTGTACAATGTTTGGCAACATGTTAAAGCATTCATATGTCAGCCTGCATGCTAATTGCCATTATTGGAAGTAGAGATTCTCTTTAATATATGAAATGGGCATATCCTGAATTAAATTTCATTTTGTTCCTGTCATCAGGTTTATGTTTTGTCAAAATATTTGTATACCTCTTCCATTTTGTTTGAAATTACTAATTGGCAAGAGTTAAACAGTTACCAAAACATGGATTTTCTGTTCTTATTGGCATTCTCAGCTGACATGGAAAAAAACACTGTACCACTTTCTAAGGAGGTGCAAAATACTTCAATCCGAAAACATTTCAACCATGTAAGAATTGTTTGGATTTTCTAAATTCAGAACAAAACACATTACTTTCTCTCAAATATTTCTACTGTTCCAAATGTTGCAGATGGTTTGTTGTTCTCTGGCTGCTGTATTGAGTTGCTTTTCTGCTGCCCCCACTCTCCAAATTTGGCTCATAAAAGGACCAATCATTAGGTTAGAATAGTTGGGATGTTGTTGGAGGGAAATGGTGAGGGGAAAGCAGCAGTGAAACAGATGGCTACATAAAAGAAGGAAACTGCAAACAGCTGCAAACTAGCCTGACTGCCTGGAAAATTACCACTATTTTAAAAAAATTAACCTATCTTTGAGGAAGTTAGAATTCATGTCAATGAGTTGTATGAATGCAAAATATGCTCTGCTTTCTTTTGCAGTCAGATAATATAAAGAAATGGGATGTTGCTTTGATTAACTTGTTGAGCTTTGATGGGTGTATGTATTTTGTGCATACATCAGAGATGTGCAAGTCTACTATGCTGAATGTGTGTGTTGGTTGAGCTTCGAGCAGCATATTTGTATTTGCTTTCGGCCCTTGTTGATGTTGACTTTCCTGTTGCATTTGAAAATGTGTGGCATGGATGGCCTTGCAAAATTTTGGGGTACACTTGAGGATATTCTTGTGCTCTGTTGATATTGAGTGACCAGAATTTATTTCAGAATGCTAAGAATCTGGGTTGGGTTGGTGGATTGCTTTTTTGCTTTCATAATGCTTGGCATGCATTTAGGACATACTTTGCTTTCTGGTTGTAAAGTCTCTGATTGTAACAATGTTGTGTGTTTGTTCTGCTGCTATACCTGAATAATCTATGTATCAATGCAAGAATTATAAGCAGCCAAGAAATTGGCTCAAAATGAATTCAATTTTTAAGAAGTTACAAAAACACCCACAGAATTTAATTTGTGCCTTCCTGGCAGTAATTTTATTTTATTTATCTCCAGGCTATGAAATGTTTCTAACTAAGGGCAGAGTTTTGATATAATTAGCGATTTTGTCCTATTAGTTTGTTAGATGTATACCTCGGGGTTTATTTAAATAGCTGAATAAATTATTGATAAAGATAATTTATTAAATGTATATGTTGGCTGCCTCCCAGCCACACTGCAGTGATTCTGTGGCTCCCTTTCTCCGTCTCCATTTTTTTTTTCTTTCTAGCTTTGGCCATTTTTATGTGAACTGCCTGGCCCGTAACAGTTAGCATAATCCCATCTATATTTATGGCCTTGATATATTAGAAAACTCCACAATCCTCTAGCTTTGGAATGTTCCCAGGCTGACCATTAACAAGTATAAAGTATCACACTTTCTTCTGCAAGTAAAGTACAGTACAGTACAGTACAAATTAACCTTCCTTTTTCACCATCTCCTTTTTAATCATTACTGAATTGCTCTTAGCCCAATGCTGCCTTGGCCTGCGTCTTTTTCTTCCTCCCTTATGGGAAGCGGCTTCATATGCCTTTTATTATATTTCTGCTTCCCCTATGTATTCTTTACTCAAAGTCATCCTCTCAAAAGGAGAATGGAATTAAAGGAAAAGGAATTATTTCCTGCCTCTCCAGAGTCTTGGTAGATAAATCAACTCTGCCACACGCACACCCATTTGCAACTCATTCCGTCACCAATTGTGTAGGCTGACAACCCCCAACCCACGTTCCCTGACAGCCCGTTGGCATCTGAGTCTCAATCAATATTCAGAAGAGAGAAATGTGCTCTGTAACTTAAATACAAAGCAATACACCTCACCTCCTCCCTCGTTGCTGGAGTTTCGAGCTTTTGAGTCTTTTTAAAAGAAAGAAAGAGGAATAGAGCAATAGTTGTGCGCCACAGTGGGGAGAATTAGACAGCTAAATGCATTCTCCTTTAGTCTCTGATTGAAGTGGGATTCCAGGAAGAAATTTTCAGGTAAGAATAGGAACAAAAGTAACATTTCTTTCAAGGGTTGTCTGTTCTCCATGTGAAGAGGGAGAAAAATAAGATGAGACCTGTACTGTGTTTTATTTCTGTTCTGCATGTGGTAGCAATTTCTATTTCTATGAACAATCTAAGAGAATTCTTTGTAAACTCAGTTTTTTTCTCCTTTTTTCCCCCTCTTCATTTAAGTTTGCATCTAAGAAAAAAAGCTGCTTTCTCTTTATCAACTTCTTATGGATTGAAATACAATTTGGAAGCAATTTATCTTCCTGGAGACTGCCCAGGTTCATATTTTTGCAATAGACCAGCACCATCTTGTGGTGTGAAATGTCTTCAAATATTAGCAGCTCGGATTGGAAATTAGAAATTATGTTGTTGGTTTGAGCTCTGAGCTTGGTGATTTGGTTGCAAATGTTTTGTCCCCATTCGAGGAAACATCTTAAGTGTGATTTGGATTGGGCTTGTCTGGGGAAGCGCTGCCCCTTAAAGAACTCCAGCTTGGAGCTCAAACCAACAACATAATCTTGTGGTCAACTTGAAATATTTTTGTGGGGGGCTTTTGTGTTTTTTCTTTTAAGTTGCTGTCCCTGAACAGCACAGCTTTATCATGATCAGTATTGATTATTTAAATTTTAATATTTGAACTCATATTTTTATGGTTTCTTCTTTCAAACTACCCTTTAGTTTTATTTATCTTGGATGAAGTCGATCTAACTCACAAGGAAAGGAGAAAAAGCAGGAGCCTCCGGTGGTATGTAGGACATAATCAGGAAGCTGCATTATAAATATTATTCCAATGATCAAATTTAATCCATAGACAAAGCAAAAAAAATGACAAAGACTAATTTTTACAGTAAAAGGAAGAGCTGAGGTTTTGCAGTATATTACACTTGTTTTCTACTAACATCATATGATCAGCAGGAATATGGAAGGTCACAGAAGTGTCATAAAAACCACTGTGTGGTGGGCCCAGAAACGGAGAACAATTCAAGTAGTAGCCAGAAATTGCTTTAAAAAACAACAACAAGATTTTGCCAGTTTTATTCTTAGCTTTTTAATTTCAGAATGGAGGAAATGACACATTTAGAATGCCTTGAAACTGTACTTCTCATACATCAAACTTTACAGAGAGCTGTGAGGGTCTGCATGACAGCATAATCAATCCGCAGAAATTCACCCTCACCCTCACTGCATCCCTCACTAGCCATGTCAACTAGGGTTGCTGGAAATTGTAATTCAACAATACCTGGAATGTTCTTGGCATGTGGGGGTCAAAAATAGGGTCCTGATGCAAGGTGGCTATATCACTGGATACAAATTTCCATTTTGGTATCATTAAGAACAGTGGGGCAGTGGTTAGAATGCAGTATTGCAGGCTAACTCACTGCTCACTCCAGGACTTCGATCCTCACTGACTCAAGGTTGACTCAGACTCCCTTCCTTCCAAGGTTGGCTCAGCCTCCCTTCCTTCCAAGGTTGGTAAAATGAGAACCCAGATTGTTGGGGACAATTTGCTGACTCTGTAAACTACTTAAGGAGGGCTGTAAAGCACTATGAAACAGTATATAAGTCTAAGTACTGTTGCTATCATTACAGTTTACCATGGACACTGTTAGCCGCAGGATCTTTCTCTAATAACATATGAGATGAAAGAAGATGGAGATAGGGGAGGCATATATGTGACTGTGAGATTACTAAAGCAATAGCAACAGCACTTAGACTTACATACTGCTTCACAGTGCTTTACAGCCCTCTCTAAGCTGTTTACAGAGTCAGCATATTGCCCCCAACAATCTGGGTCCTCATTTTACCGACCTCGGAAGGATTGAAAGCTGAGTCAACCTTGAGCCTGGTGAGATTCAAACTGCCGAACTGCTGGCAATCGGCAGTCAACAGAAGTAGCCTGCAGTGCTGCATTCTAACCACTGTGCCACCACAGTTCAATACTTTGCTTAGATGTACCACAATGGTAAGTACACTTGTAGGCAAGCTTTTGGTGTTAAAGCATACTCATTTTTTTTTTCTTTTGGGGTCAGAGTGAAAGAAATGGAGAAGGAAATTTCAGGTACAGGAAATGAAAATATCATATGAGAATCTTTGTTTCTCATCTGTGGCTCAGTGTCTCTTTTCATAGATGACTACAAAGGACAGTATCTCCTATTTGAAGAATCCCAAGACGTCCCTGCTTTTGTAGGGAAAGACAATTTCCATAGAATTGGTTGTTCTGATTCTGGACATTGTCAATGACACTAATGTACCTTCTTATATTATTTAGCCTCAACAGCTAGAGTGAGCAGCAGATGTGTTCTTGTATTAAAGGAATCTATATCATCTATATTTAACCACTATAAGAATCTTTATCTATGGTTTAAATGGACATTTGCAAATGCCGCTCATGACTCAAAGAGAAATCTGCTCAACTTTTCACCAACTCCCTGAATCAGTAGCTGATGGGAAGCTCTCAAGTTAATTTCCCACAGATGTTGCATCTGTTTGGCAGTTTTATCACAGGGACCTAACTTTGTGTTCCTTGGTTTACGCAATGACAACAGCTTTGACTCAGCTCAGCTGTTTCATGTAACTGTTCCCACTGAGCATTTTTTTTACTCCTTTTATAGGACGATAGATCTGATGATCGGATCTCCATGGGGTAACTGAGAGTGGCTCATGCAGACAATGGCTGCGTGTGTAATCCTTTGTACAGGATTATATCCTCTTTCCCCTTTCATTGGATTAGATGTTATCCCATTAAAAAGAAGAAGCATAGAACATTATACTCCTCCTGTGTTGAGTTTATTATTCACATTTTCAAAGAAAGAAATTGCAAAATCCACCCACCCACCCTTTTCTAAAATGTAAAATAATCATTAGGCCTGGCTGCCCTCCCGAGCTCCATTTTCACTGGCAGAGGGTTGCAGGAGGCCATCCCAGCTGAAAATTGAGATACGGAGCCCATTTTCACTGGCAGAGCACTCAGGTCACCACAGGCGCCCCCGACACGACTGACGTCAAGCTGGCCATGCCCACCCTGGCCATGCGCACCCCAGCCCCCCAAGGTCAAACACAACCCTCATGCGGCCCTCAATGAAATTGAGTTTGACACCCCTGATTTAAGGAGTCATATGTCCATCCAACTTGCAAAAAAAGTTACTCTGAGTTGCAACCACAAAAATGCCCCCAAATCAACAATGAGAACAAAACACGCAGTCAGGCCACATTAACATATGCTCTACTCTTTGTGACAAGCTCATCTAATGTACTATCCCCACAATGCTGGTAGAAGGCAGAGGAATGGCCTTCAGGAATAGGAAGAAAAGCTGTACCAAGACCATGATCAGATAAAAAGGACTGGCCCAAGGATGTCCCATCCCTAAGTCACGTAAAGATAAAGGGGAGGGAGAGAGCAAGTTGCTCATCTTCATACAGTGACCAAGGTATGCTCTGATGTCACAGTCATTTCCAAATACAAAGGCCACACTGATAAATTTTATGTTTATTATTTTTAAGGGATGTTAATCCCACACTTACATATCAAGTGGCCAAATATCTTCACCAAGTTATACAACTGCACAAAACTTTTAATTATATATATTGTTTTATTGTCCTACTGTTTGTTTAGGTTCCCCCCCCCTTTCATGTTAACAAATTGTTGTGTCAAACTATCTCTATTTTTACTGTTAAGGCTGGTCAAGGACCATAATAAAGGTATTTGATTTATGTACACCCTATTATTTGTTGCAAATATTGCTTTTCTTCTGATAAATTCCATGTAATTATTTATGTCTTCATTTTGTTAACCTAGTATCCTGATACTAAACTATATTGCTGTGTATGTTCCATTACTGAATCTAAAAAGTCTTTTTGATGGATAATATTGGTTCAAAATGTAGCAGCCCCCATGGTTTTGTGGAAATATAGACTTGTACGTGTGATACCTCTCCTGCGGGAGCTGCATCAACTGCCGATTTGCTTTTGGGTCTAATTCAAGGTGTTGGTTCTCACCTTCAATGCCTTACATGACTTGGGACCAGGCTATTTGAAGGACCATCATTTCCCTATCAGATCTATCCAACCTACCAGACCAGGCTGGCAGGGAATTCTATGGATCCCCTCCCCTAAAGAAGCCCATCTGGTGGGATCAAGAAGGGCCTTCTCTGTGGCAGTTCCCTGCCTGTGGAACATCATCCCCACAGACATAATATTGGCCTTAGCATTGACACTCTTTCGCAAGGTCTGAAGACATGGTTCTGCCAATGGGCCTGGGAACCCAAGAATAATATGGAGCCCATCAAGAGGCTTTTTTTAAATCATTGTCACCAGGGCTGGGTGGGGGTTGTTGCTTTTTGTACTGTTTTTGTTTTGGGATTTTATTCTTCTAAGCTGCTCAGAGTCACTGAGAATGAGTTGGGTAGCCATATACATTTTTTTAAATAAATTAAATAAATACATGTTATCAGCATATAATGTCAATACATGTGTTTGATTTGCCAATTCAATTCTGAAATGTTTTGTTGTATCTTGACAATGATTCTAACTCCAATAAAGTTAAAGGAGAAGAGAGGGGACAATCTTGATTTGTCCTTTTCATTATAAAACACGTTTGTGATTAAAAATAAATAAATTTATCATTACTATAGCAAATTATGGCTGATCAGGTTATTCTGATACTAAAGGCAGAAGATTGTAGAGATGTCTCATCTCCCGCCCGGTATGAAAAATGCCATAATAATAATAAATAGCTAACAATTTGTTGCTTTTTTTTATGACACTGAAAATCAGTCTCCTTAGGCAGTCAATTCATTACAGAAATTGAAAGCCTATAATAAATCTTTTTTATATTGGAGCATAAAGCAATAGCACTATTAATTATATATCAAGCACGATAGTTTCTATTAATCATAGCTGCTCTCTTTGTGTCTCTATATGTCTATGTGCTTGATCATCTGCTTACTTCTAAGAGTCACAGCATAAGAACAGTATTGATGCCTTTGAATGTTGGTGTTGGGGAAGACTCCGGAGGATACGGTGGACTGCAAGGAAAACAAACCAATGGATCATCAAACAAATCAACCCAGGCTTCTAACTCTAGGCACAAATTCCCATGCTCTAATTCCCATGTTCTGGGAACTCATACAGGTAGTCCTTGACTTACCACCACAACTGACCCAAAATTTATGTTTCTAAGTGAGACAGGGGTTAAGTGAATTTTGCCCCATTGTATGACCTTTCTTGTTAAATGAATCTCTGCAAAATGAATCTCTGTTAAATTAGGAACACAGTTAAAAGTCTGTAGAGATTCTCAGCCATCCAGGTCATGGTTGTCCCAAAGGTGCTTTTTTTCAGGAGGCAACTGGACTTTCTTGGGGTTTTTTTTCCTGTTGAAGATGTTTCGCTTCTCATCCAAGAAGTTTCTTCAGCTCCACTATCCTGTCAGAGATGAAGAAGCTTGTTGGATGAGAAGCGAAATGTCTTCAAAAGAAAAAAACAAGAAAGTCCAGTTGCCTCCTGAAAAAGCATCGTTGGGATAGGAACACAGTTATTACGTGAATCGAGCTTCTCCACGGACTTTGCTTGTCAGAAACACACGAAAGGTGACCACATGACCCAGGGACACTGCAATGGTCATAAATAGGAACCCGTTGCCAAACGCCTGAATCACATGACCAGGGGGATGCTGCAGCGGTTGTAAGTGTGAAAAACGGTCATAAGTCACTTTTTTTCAAGTCCATTGTAGATTCGACTGGTCATTAGGTGAACTGTTGTAAGTCGAGGACTGCCTGTAAAGTTCCCGAAGTAGGGATGTATCTTATTTTGGACACATCAGGTGAAGACCTACTTCTCTGGAAAGGCAAATGGGAATGGTGGAAGGAAAGAGAAGAAGAGGAAGATCAGCAGCAGGGTTGAATGGACTCAGTTACAGTGGCAATGAATGTGTTGTTGGGAGACTTGAAAGAACAGGTTAGGGATATGTCTCACCGTGCAGAAAATCTATGTGGTTGTTAGGAAATGACTTGATGGCACATCATCAAATCAGAGTTGATTCCAAGAGTCTTCGAAAAACACCAGGCAGGATAAAACTCTTCAGTAGTGTAGAAGACTGGAAACTTTTAAAGTATATAACATTCCAATGAGGAAACAAACGGGGAGAGGACAGTCTAAAATATCACTGAAAATAAATAGAGAGCTATCCACTAAATATGGGTTCAAAAGAGCATGAACAGAAAATCACCAAAATTTGCCAGCAAATATTTAATACCTGCAGAAAACTATAAATGCTACAAACACAAATGCGCAGGAAGGAATGTTTTTATTATGATCAGAATACCAGAATTGGAAACAGAAACACATTAAAAATAAAAAACAAAACAAAACAAGATAAAATATTATACTTGGTGGGCTCATTGGTGAACAATCAATCATCTGCCTAATTTTTCAGGTAATATAACATTTTACTAACTATATTCAAGGAGACTGAATCATACTGATCTGTAAATGTACAGATTTAAATGTAAATTTAAAAGATCAGCATTTCCCAAGTATTTTACTATATAAGGAGTTACAGAAATAGGCCCTTGAGTCCTTATAGAGGGCATGAACAGCTCTTTGTCCATAGAGGCACAGTCAACTCATGGGGAACTTTATTGTATTGGCCCTTCAAAACTGCTTTGGGGAGAACACTGAAGCATGCTAGGGTTAATGCTCTTCAGAATTTGGAAACAATTATGTGGTGTAAGTATCTCGCTTGTAAAAAAAAATCAGGATAATGTTCATAGGTAGAGCAGACTGGTCCTTTGATAAGCTCATAGCCCATCATTGCACAGGAGGTACGTAGGCTCACAGAGTAAAGTAAAAGTACTTCCCACTTATGCTTAGAATGGGGGGGAGGGGCTGTTGTACTACTGAGTTCCTTTACTTCAATCTTTAATGAAGTGAAACACCTCCTCAAATGTGCTTTTTCAAAAGGCAACTGGACTTCGTTTTTCTTTGAAGACGTTTTGCTTCTCATCCAAAAAGCTTCAGAACTTCAAAATTGAAGAATCATCTTGGATGAGAAACAAAACATCTTCAAGGAAAATGAAGTCCACTTGCCTTTTGAAAAGGCATCTTTGGGACAACCATGACCCAGATGACTGAGAATCTTCATACACCTCCTGAAAGCTTTGCATAGTCCTACATTCATACAAACACATTCTCAACCCCATTTTGGATATCCACAGTATGGAAAGAAAGATTTCTAACAGCCAGCTCATATCCCTTTCTTATTTTAGCCCTCACATTCTGCAGGGAAAGGTTTGTTTTATGTCTTTCTAGTTAAGTCCTGCTTCTATATATTGATATCCAACCAATACTGCTCAGAAGAAACACCCTGCCAGGGCAATAGAAATATTGATAAATTAATATTGCAGACAGGCCAATGTTTAGACATTAGATGGCAGCATTACATAGCATATCAAGTCTTCTGAACTGTAAGCTACAGTAATCATTTAACAATAATCCAAGCTACTATATTTCGAGGTTTTTTTTTTTGGGGGGGGGGTGTTGAGCTGATTATGAAATTTCTCTCTGTGTAACTACAGTATGCATTCACAGCTCTTGGTTCTCTGCACTATAGAAGAGTTTATGTAGGCATATATCAATTGTGGTCTATAGATAACCATCTGGAAACTAGAAGCCAAATATAATATAGCGTATTCCATAAAATAAAAGCAATTGAAGGTTAAGTAATCTTTGCTATATTTTAATAAGGAAAAAAGCTATATTGCCAGTGTTGTTTCCTCCTCTTATTTCATCTTGTGATATAGGTTTCAAATATCTTGAGGTCAAGTAATTACTTAGCTTGATGTCTGAGCATCTGGATTGCCAAAGATCAAAATCAAATTTCAGATCAACTTTAGGTGTGGTCCTTCTTACGGAAGAAAATTAGGTGGAAGAGAGTTGGAGAACAGGTTTTTTTTCATTTATTTTATTTATTTATCATATTATAAAACCTCCTATCTCCATCACGGAGAGACTTTGGGCAGTGTACAAATATTGACATATATTCACATTTTTTCTTCTTTCCGTCTGACTCCTTAATTTCGTAAAACAAAAAACCACAGATTGTGTAATAAAAAACACCTGCAAAGTTCAAGTGAGTCACCAATTTCTGTCTTTCAGATATTCTGGGATTATATCTTCAAGAAATTCTACCCCTTATAGCTTATATTTAAGCCAGTTTATTTCATTAAAAATAATCAAAAACATAATTCTGAAGTAAGTAACCTGATGTGGTTGATATGTCAATGAAAGATACGACTCAGCCAGCAGATAAATGCATGTTATAACTCAGCAATACACAGAGGATCAATAAGCTTCCTTCCTTCCTTCCTTCCTTCCTTCCTTCCTTCCTTCCTTCCTTCCTTCCTTCCTTCCTTCCTTCCTCCCTCCC
>JANHFL010003359.1:165076-175188 GCA_032468155.1 Oxyrhabdium leporinum
CAAGAACAGGCACTAAGCACCAGATCCATAGAAGCAGGGATTTACCACACTAGATAGAACCCAAGGGGTAGATCAGTTGAAAGATGTACAGACTTTAATTCCCAGAATTCTCCAGCCAGCCATCAAGGAGTTTCCACAGAAGATTGTGGTGAATAATTCCATTAGTTCTCAACAGCAAACTAAACTTTACTTCTCATATTTAAGCTTTTATTTCCATCTACTTTTCATAGAACGATAATGGAGTGGATCCAGATTGTATCTGCTAAAAATTCATTGAAGTTAATACAAGAAAATGTTTTTGGATTTCCACCTCTTTGATTTCAATTCAACTATTGGAATCTATATTCAGTTAACTAAAGATAAGCTTTTTTAAAAATTCCAAAGAAAACTTCTCTAATAAGTACACAATATTGCTGAGCTGACAGCTTTTTGCTCACTTTGAGATCCTATGAATGAAAATTCACATCTTCTATTCTCTTTATCTATAGACTCCAGCAGGTGTCACTCTGGGGACTGCATTTTAGAAACTTAAATGGTTTTGAAGACAAATTTTATTGAAAAAAAATACATCTACTATATAACCGTCTCTTTTAGAAATATTTTATTACCAGCTTTTCCCTCTTTCTCTGTTCCCTTTTGGCTTTATCAACTTTGTAGTTTCTGGGATAGTTTCTTGTAGACAGCAGTTATATTGGCTACAGCTTAAATTAAAATAAATTAATCACAATTGCAGTTTGTATTCATATACTCAAATTGGTTGACATCCAAATTGGGTACATGGACTTACAGTTACCTTCAAAGCATGCGGACTGGATTGGGGATGGGACTGAGCAATGGATTAAGGCTGATTTAAATGTTTGTTTGCCTTATAAAACAATGCTACAATAGAATGCCTCTTTATAAGAATGATATTGCTGACATGCATCAGCTGCAGAGGAGTGTTCAGATGGTCACGAGAATATCAGTTGTCTGTAGGAAGCAAAGGCTTTGTCAATAAATTAATAGTTGTGCATTATGGGTATTATAAAAAGGTTTGCAGGAAGTCTTATGATGTATTTATTTCCAAAGTTAAAATAAAAAAAATAAGGAAAAAAGAAAAAACAAACAACAAACACTACCAATAAAAACAAAAAAACATGTATACAAAAAATGAACAAATGACAACTGATACTGATATTAAATATAAAATGTCCACCCTGGTTGAAAAATATATCGGAAATAACTGGTACATTTTCTTTTCCTTACATAACAGATCTACAAATAATTATAACATTTCCCATCCTTACTTAATAAAAATACCATGTTGTGTAGAAAGGTGTCATTGATGTGGAAATCTATTTATCAGTCAAATTGACCCACCATCACTCTATTAAAAAAAAAGCAGTCAACAGGTAAACCCAAAAATAAGACTAAAACAGGTAACCCCAAAAGTAATCTTCAAAGACCTCTGTTAACCATCTGTTACTGTATTTAACACTCAGGAAGTGCACAATCAGCATCTAAACTCTTATGAACGTATCTAATCCATTGCCTCTAATCAGTGTGGTTAATTTTGCCATCACTGCCAGTTCAGTCAATTTTAAAGTCCATTTAAAGTCAGTGCCCCTTTTTCTTTCCAATACTTAACATAAACAGTCCTTGAAACAGTCACTATGTAAAGAAATAAAATCCCAAATTGGTTTCCTATCAATTTATCCACAATACTTAGAAGAAAGACTTCAGGTTCCATTGGTATTTGCATTTTAAATATTTTCTGCATTGTCATTATTATATTTATCCAATACGATTTAGCACATTTACTGTACAGGACCATCACATATGGTAAAATGTGTACCTGAAGTAATCAAGCTTTTTTTAACTGCGTATCTATTTGCTTTTCCACATTGGTTGCATAGTGGTTAGAATGCAGTACTGCAGGCTACTTCTGCTGACTGCTGGCTGCCAGAAGTTTGGCAGTTCGAATCTCACCAGGCTGAAGGTTGACTCAGCCTCCCATCCTTCCGAGGTGGGTAAAATGAGGACCCAAATTGTTGGGGGCAATATGCTGACTTTGTACAGCCGCTTAGAGGGCTGTAAAAGCATTGTGAAGCGGTATATAAGTCTAAATGCTATTGCTATTACATTCAATAAGTGGGTGTGGGTGTATGTTTCCATATGCATGTGTGTTGAAACTATCTTAGGGGCTCAGTGATGAACTAATCTATAAAGTTAAGCAATAGAAGGAGGTTTTCTATCTTGAATTTTAATCGTTGTTATGTGAAGTGGTGAAGGAAATTCACCTGTATAGACATAATAGCTGAATTGTGCCTAAAGGGAAAGGGATGATAAATCCTACTGTTTATTGGGAGAGGAAGATAAGCATATTCTTATAAACAAAATCTACACACAACTTGTATGAATGTAATCATTACAAACTGAAGTTATCATATCTAGTTCAAATCAATTGGAGAGTTTGGCAAATAACCGGATACACATATATTTGGGAAAATCTTTCTTTAATTTGTAGGAAACAAATCAGGCATAGGCTATATCCCTCACCATGCATGAATTCTGTAAATATAATTCACATTTATTCATTTCCTAGGAATAAAATCTACCAAGCAGTCAGACAGAACCCATGCATTATATATTTTGATTTGTGGTTTTGGTGATTAGAGAAAAAGCTGAATAATAGAAAGACTGAGCTGTAATCATAGAATAAGAGATAACTGAATTCTACTTATATTTGCTGCAAAAGAAATCGGATGCTTCTGCTTCCTATTTTATTTCTTTCTGCAAATTTGTCTTTTTTCTTCGTTATATTTTTCTCCCTTTTATGCTTTTTATTAGTTTGTCTTAGTTTTTATGTTCTTTGTAAAACTTTCAGTACATTTAAAAAAAAAAGAATACATACAGTATATGACTAAATTTTGCATATAACCAAGTGTTGCTGTAATCTAGCCTAGAAATTGTGAAATGGCTTGGCAATTTATGGTATGCTGATATTATATTATTATTAGAATTTCTAACCAGCTAGTCCCTGAACTGGAAGGATGCAATGAATATAATTAATCAATGGACACATCCAGAAGTTGTAACCTCACTCTACATAAAACATTCCTGTTTCCTTTCTTTCCTCGGTACGTCCATCCTGTTCCTCTTTTATTTTGTTCCATTTCCTCTGCACCAAAGGTACAGAATTAGTCATTCTGGCAGGCATTTAAAAACATTTTAAACTATTTTCTGTTACTGTTCAGGTATATTTCAAAATCACTAAGAACTGTATGGTTATTAATATTGCTGATATACTGTTGCGTAAGTGCTGCTAAAGAAAAATGTTAAGTAATTATGCAATCCAAAAATAGCCTCATCCACACATATACATCTCTGTTTGGCAAGACAAGAAATGTGCAAAAGCTGAGCATCTCTCTTCATCTCAGGATGTCATATATTAGACCCAAACATTGCTCTGAATTATACCATGGTAGAATTGGTTTAGGCTTCAGCTTGTAGTATAAACTCAGCTATTGTGATTAATAAACATGATTAGTAGGATGTATGAAAGGCTTCCTAGGCACACTTCGATTAACACAATTATAGTTTACACTGTGAACCCAATTTTTCCAATTTTGTGAAAGGTTAGAAACAATTGTTATTGGATTTGGAACATGCTGTGATCTTAAGATAAGACTTCAACCACAATGTACTGTTGCTTTAAATATTATTTTTCTTTCTTACCCAATACTGGGATACCATGGTGGCATAGTGGTTAGAATGCAGTACTGCAGGGCTAACTCACTGCTCACTCCAGGAGTTCGATCCTGACCCTCTCAGGTTGATTCAGCCTTTCAGGACCCAGATTGTTGGGGGCAGAATGCTGACTCTGTAAACTGATTAGAGAGGGCTGTAAATCCCCATGAAGCAGTATATAAGTCTAAGTGCTATTGCTATTGCTGCATAAAAAAAGAAAGGCAGAAAATCTGAGAGAGGCATGGTTTATTAAATCAAGTCCCCTTCATAGCCCCAAAACTAGAAAGACTCCATATTCCGATTGCAGGCTAAACTATTTCTTTGGTTGAGTCTTTGGTTGAATGTTCTGTCTCCTGAATTCATTCCCATTATACAAATGCTTCTGTAAAGATTATACCATTTTTTTCTAACTTCTCCAATTATGCAAAATTTTACAGTCTTCACAAATTCTTTGATGTATTTTGGTATAATACTGACAATTTGACTTAACTGCTATAGAAATCTGCAAGTTTATATGAGTCATATGCCTTTTAAAAGTCATACTTTCTTCCCTCTGCCCAAAGTCAAAGGGAAGAATGATGGGTCCTTGTCTTTTGATGTACCATTGGCAGTTTCAATTTTAGAACAAGCTTGGTAAAATAGAGGTAGGGAAAGAATTTATTAAAATTCGTAAAGTGTTTTTTCTTTCTTTCTTTCTGAGCTCTGTGATTTTTTTTGCATTTGATACCCTACTCTTCTTCTGTGGGATAATCACCCTGAGCAACATAATTATCCTTATGAGAAGTTGCGAGGTTGACTTCTCAAGGATTACTAACTGAACAAAACTAAAATCCAGAATTCCCTGACCCTTGCTCGGGTACTTTATCGCACAATTAATCTCTTTAATTATTCAGCTTGATTAACAGCCTTAAAAATAGAATTAAATTACCGCTGTCAGCTTCCTATATTTATTATAACTTTAACTGACCGCATGGTCCATGAACTTGAAGCAAGTAAATGAATGGCCATTTCTTAGGACAGTTTGATTGATTTGCTACAGTAGGTTGAATCAAGTTTTGCAATCCGATAGTCACTGAATTGAGGGACCAGGTTGGCATTTTTGTTGATTTCCCTTTCTTACTACAGCTTCCTCTTTCTTCTAAATAGGTATTCTGGGAGGGAGGGGGGTTGGAGAGCCTTCCAAAATAATTGTGGAAGGGGGAATGAGGTGGGTATAGATGGAAAGTCTCATTTTTTATTTCTTCTAATGGTGAGCTTTATATGAAAGAAAGCTCCTCCAACTCTGTTATTATGTTAAGTGCATTAGAAAATTCAATTTCCTTTTATTTACTTATTTATCAAATATATTGCACATGCCACTCATTTTGCAGTGCCTTTTCATTCCCAAATGAATATTATTATAAATGTGTGTACAGATTCATAAACACAGGGAAGGTGAAATAAAATTCACCATAAGGAGACATACCACTTTCCTTTGGTCATATGCAAAGAAATATCTGTACACAATATAAAACAAAAATTATACACACACACACATACACACACACACACACACACACACACACATACATATACACACACATATATATATGATCTGTTTTCATGTTTTCTAGAAAGATAGAACTTGATCCATACTGGTGGAACAGTTTTGTTTAATGACACAGATATGGACATGAATTTGCTGACACCAAAGTTTCTCCTGGAGTCCTGTTACAACACATGGAAAACTGCATCTCAAAACAGCTATATGGGTAGCAGCATAACTGCATTCTCAATGTTTGGCAAGCTTCTGCTATGGGTGGATAGGTACATCAGAAGGGAGTGGGGAGGATACCTGACTCTTGTGAAAGCATAGCTGATGTCCTAAACTGATTTTGGCATTTCATCGGTTTGAAGCTCTCCATTTTTCAGTTAAAGTCCTTGATGTAAAATTTCTCTCAACTCAAAAACATATTTTTAACCAACCATGAAAAGGGTTCTTCTCTGTGCATGGAAAAACAACTCAAAGAACTAGTGAAGTTTCTCTGATAATATGTTGAAGATAAGAGCAGCTGATTAAGCTGTGACAACAAAAACCAGACAATGTGGAGAGAAACAACCTGATTTTCAAACTGAATATCCTTATTTTTAATGCTTAACAAGCAGGACTATTATTTTACATAGGCCTCAGAACCACATGCAGCATTGGGTCCTTTCTGAAGTTGAGAAGGCTAATATTGGCACTGCCTTTCAAGGCTGTGAAAGCCTACATGGAGTAGACTGTGAAGGAAAGAGTGTTGAAGAAGAAAACTATGAGATGTAGATGAACAGTGTGGAGGGGACAGCTCATAGGATGTTGAAAATGTATGAAACCCTCTAGTCAATCGAATCCCGCATCTGGAATTCTGTTTGAGCCTCAGGAATCTCATAAGGAACAGGGCAAGCGAGGAAAGTGATTCTCTTCGCAATGTCAAGCAGAGGAAAAAAAGGGCAAAGAAAGCGTTACAGGATCAATATATAGTTAAGTAAACTAGTTTAATTTTTTTAATGCATATATTATTTTAGTCTCTGTTCCTTAGAAAAGGCTAGTTTGTTGCTAGGTTCCTAACTGAGGCTGCTTCACAAAGCTGTAGACAAGTATATTTGCTATTCACTCTGTAATATTTAAAGTTACACACTGTGCCACTAAATTTTAACTGGCTATGGTGCTGGTCAATGATTGTATAGAACACACTGCTTCTTACAGGTCTTCAGGTTAAGAAGGTATCACTATCCTGTAATTCAAGATACTGGTATGAGTCATTGCTCCTGATAGATCTTTCCTTGATAACTTAATGCAGCGATTGGGATGAAAAAGAGGAGAAAGTTGTAGCCCTAAGAATCTTAGATTCAGAGACTATTCAACAAAGTGTTGTTGGGTGCACTTATTTCCCAATTTTCCATTCTTATGTATTTATTTATTTACTTTTATACTTATTTATTCATTAATTACTATTTTAGGCCACCGATCTCACTATCACATGACTCTGTGTAACATTATACTCAGATTAATAATCAGGATTAATTAAGGTATCCAATGATATGTGAGATGTGTGTGTATGTCAACAAAACCAAAATGCTGGCAGTGGCTGAGAAATTGAAGCCCCGTCCCTTTCGACATGTAGGCAATGTGTGTGATGCATGTTAAAAAGGGTTATGTTTTCAATTACCAAGGTGCATCTGCCCTTTTGATGTAGTTGACATTCTCCGGTACATCTCTAAAATACATATTGTATCATGTATTTTTTTCACGTGAGGAACTGAGGGATAAAATATATTTTAAAACATTTATATTATTACACTGAATATTTAATATCACCTGAAATGTTTCTGACATGATGCATATCATTCCTTGCAGTGATACACAACGGTCAGTTCCCAAACTGTGGGCTTTGAACCACTGCTGGTCTGCTAGGGTGTTTCAAGTAATCATTATACATGTATATATTTGTTTGTTCTAAATAGCCCAATTCCTATAAGATTATAGAAGGCATTTTGGCATTCTTATTTTTATACATAATAATATTATAAAAAATTGCAATCACAATGAAGAAAATGAATGCAAACTAAAAAAACATACAAAAATGAAAAAAATGGTGCATAAAAGAAAAATAGAAGAAAATGGAAAAGAAAAAATAAAAATATAGCAAAGAAAAAAGAAAGAAATATATATAAGGGAATGATTTTCCCTTCCTCATAAATATAAGCAACTTTAGTAATTTATCACCTTCTGAAATACGGCAAATGATCTTTTCTTCCCATATCCAATCTCTTATCTATAAACAGATCCTTAACACCTCATCATTTCAGTTCTGATATTAGCACATGTCAATTTAAATGACAACATATTTATGTTAAACTTGAAGAAATAAATCAACTTTATATTCCTTTTTTTTACTTTTAACAATCTTAATCTTTAGTCCCTTCAAAAAAATGTCCTACAACTTCATTTCTTGTCATTTTGTTTTCTATGTCCCATCTCACAAAATTCTACCAAGCTTTAACAAGCCTTTTTTGTAAATCCAATATAGGAAAATTATCCAGGTCACTCTTGATTTCTTATTTGCACATGTCTTTAAATTATCAAGACATCAGTTGCTTTCTTTCTTAAAAAATTTGTCCTGATTAGCACATTTTTCTCTATCATTCATATAACCTGTCATTTTTAAATCTACTTTCAAATCAGTCTCAGTCTCATCTGGAAAAAAGTAGTTCATGACATCTTTTAAACACAGTCTGTCTATAGAGACAGACACTCTTAAAATTACCTTCTGGGTTCATTGTTCAAAAACATCCTTCAATATGTTCAATGTTCCAATGTTAAAATATTTTGCTCCATTCTGCATTTGTAAATCCAATTTAAGTGTTCTTCTTTAATTGTAATCTTTAGTTCCTCCTAGTTCCTTCTAGTATCCAGCCTTCAATGTCCCATCCTATCTTTTTTTTTTTTTAAGAATTTGAACAAAAGCATTGTCCCATGTGGCAGAACTCTTATAATTAATTTAAAAATCTTACTTCATATCCATCTGGATCCTTTGTCTATTTGTAGCTTTCCAAAATCATCTTTTGCTGCTTAATCCAAAAAGTTCTTACACTTATATTTAAAACTTCTTTCACCAAGGATTGAAGGAAATTCACCAGATGCTGTAAAATTTGTTAATCCAATAGTTCTTAATAGCTAAAAGTAGCGGACAAGCAATTTCAAAAATGATTGCAGGTAGTCCTCGACTTACAACAGTTTGCTTAGTGACCATTCAAAGTTACAATGGCACTGAAAAAAGTGACTTATGACCATTGCAGCAGCCCCATGTATTTACATTCCGATGCTTGACAACTGACTCACATTTATGATGGTTGTAGCATCCTGGGTCATGTGATCCCCTTTTGCGACCGTCTGACAAGCAAAGTCAATGGGTAAACCAGATTCACTTAACAACTGTGTTACTAATTTAACAACTGCAGTGATTTAATTAGCAAACGGGGCAAGAAAAGTCATAAAATGGGGCAAAACTCACTTAACAAATGTCTCGCCTAGCAACATAAATTTTGGGCTCAGTTGTGGCCGTAAGTTGAGGACTACCTGTATTCAGAGATTTTTGGCCAAATGAAATCTTGTTATCTTAAAATCAAACTGGTATTTGAGTGCGGCACTCAATGTTTTAAACATAGAATATTTTATTTAAAGGTGTTTGTTTTTTTCCCCCCGGAAGTCGTTGAGTCAGTAGATGGGCTTCTTTTTCAAATAATTTTGGCTGCATCATGCTTTGTTTTAATTGTTTGATGGTTGTTACAAGAGTAACAGTGGCATCAAAGCCTTTTTATTCTTATTCTTTTAATTTTGAAAAGAAAAATCATGGTACCATGAGTGAGTTTCAACACAGTGGAACATCCCCATATGGATACATAGTCGAATCGTAGACTTGCTAAAGTTGGGGAAAACACTAGAATAGATCTGTGGAGATTCTCCGTCATCCAGGTCATGCTTGTCCCAAAGGTGCTTTTTCAAGAGGCAACTGGACTTACTGTGGTTGTTTTTTGTTTTGTTTTTCTTTGAAGACGTTTCGCTTCTCAGATGAAAAGCGAAACATCTTCAAAGAAAAAAAAACAAAACCCAGAAACTCCAGTTGCCTCTTGAAAAAGTACCTTTGGAATGACTAGAACAGATCCTGCATTCTAATGTATGTCTACAGGCAACTGAAATGAGACATTGATTTTGATCTACTCCTGCCTTCCAGTTGATGCAAATTGATGTAATCAGGAAGGAACATAGTAGTTATATTCTATTCCCAACGTACCCAGTTTGGAGCAGAAAAGTTCACTATCTGAAACCTTGAAGAGCTACTTGAACAGCTTATCTACTTTATTGAACTAGCTAGATCACCGATCTGTTTCAAAACATCACACAGCACAATGTATTCCTAATCCAGATGATAGTTTATCATTTTAGTGAAAAATATGCTTCAGTATTTCAGAAATAGAAAATATGGTTCAGTACTTAAGAAATTTCATATGATCCGGTATTATTCATAAGCCCTCACAAGTGGCTGGATATGTGAGGTCATAAATTATAATTTGGGAATTGTAAATGGCTCGTTCGAATGATAATTTCAACATCTTTCTTTGAAAAGCTACCATTTAGTCATTGAGTGATCCAAGGACATACAATATCACAACTTTTCCCAATCCTGGTTCCATCCAGATGTGTAAACTTCTGTTCCCAGAATTCTCAACAATAAATTATGCTGGCTGAGAACCTATGGGAGGGGAAATCCCAGGCTGCAGTATTGTATAATTGCTGCTTGTTTCTGTAGTCTATGGTGTTTTGGCAAACCATGTTGTCAGCTGCAAAACTCTGTATCTCTCCC
>JANHFL010003359.1:190122-205739 GCA_032468155.1 Oxyrhabdium leporinum
CACCACTCCCCCACACCCCATTTTGGGCCTAATAGGCCTCCCTGCAGCCTCCTGGGAGCAAAAGCGGGCCATGGGGGGGACTGCACCCCATTTTGGGCCTAATAGGCCTCCCTGCAGCCTCCTGGGAGCAAAAGCGGGCCATGGGGGGGACTGCACTGCACCCCCCTATGCACTGTTTTGGGCCTAGTGGGCCTCCCTGCACTTAGCTGGGCGCATGGGGACTCCTGGAAGGGCGGGGCACATGGGGACTCCTGGAAGGGCGGGGCAAGCGGGACCAGCCAGAATTTTTATTGCTGGTTTGCCCGAACCGGCCCGAACCCGGCTGAATCCCACCACTGATCTACAGTGTATAATTACAATTGTGTAATAGTGTGCAATAAGCTTTCCTTAACTGTTTCATTTCTGTATAAATATCTCCAGAGCAAGTCTACCCAAAATATTTGCTTAACTGCTTCCAGATACAGGTTTCCAGATCTGAAACTGGATTTGATTCAGATCCAGATCCAGATTCCAGATATAATTGCCTGCCTTCAATCAACTTAAGTCTGGTCAGAATAACAGTGTTGGAAGGGACCTTAGAGGTCTTCTAGTCCAACCCCTACTCAAACAGGAGATGCTATACCATTTCAGACAACTGGTTGTTCAATCTCTTCTAAAAAAATCTCCAGTGCTGGGACACCCACAACTTCTGGAGGCAACTCATTTCACTGTCTTTAACTTGTCAGGAATTTTCTCCTTAGTTCTAGGTTGTTCCTCTCCTTGGTTAGTTTCCATTGCTTCTTATCCTGCCTCCAGGTGTTTTGAAGAATAGGTTGATCTCCTCTTCTTTGTGGCAGCCCCTTAGATATTGGAACACTGCTATCATGTTACCCCTAGTCCTTCTTTTCATTAAACTAGATGTACCCAATTCCTGCAACTGTTCTTCATACGTTTTAGCCTCCAGTCCCCTAATCATCTTTGTTGCTCTTGTCTGTATTCTTTCTAGAGTCTCAACACCTTTTTTATATTTTGGTGACTAAAACTGGATGAAGTATTCCAAATGTGGTCTTATCAAAGCATTATAAAGTGGTATTAACGCTTCATGTGACCTTGATTCCATCTCTCTGTCTTGGATTTTTGGCAGCTGCAGCACACTGCTCACTCACTTTTAAATTATTGTCTGCTAGGATTCCAAGATCCTCTTGCAATTACTGCTATTGAGCTAGGTACCGCCTATACCATACCTGTACATTTGTTTTTTCTTGCCTAAATGTAGAACCTTACTTTTTTCACCATTGAATTTTGCTTGGCCCAGTGTTCAAGTATGTCAAGATCCCTCTGTATCTTCAGCCTATCTTCTGGAAAGTTGGCTATACCTGCCTGCTTGGTGTTGTTTGCAGATTAGATGAGTTCCTTATCTATCCCCTCATCTAAATCTTTGATGAAGATATTGAAGATTTCTGGGCCTAAGACACTGCATAGTTCCGTCCATGTAGATGCATTTCATTAAAGACTAAACAGTGTGGTTGGTTGGTTGGTCCCATTCTTGAACTCTTGATTTTAGTGATCTCTTAATGACTAGCCAAAATTATTTCCCTCATTTTCCATGCATTTGTTTTAGTTTTTCTCTCTGGATCAACAGAGAACTCTCCCATGTTCTGAAGGATAGTTATCAGATATGTAAACATAGCAATTGCTTTTCCTTTAATTTCTTTTCCTCTCAGGACTTAGCTGTCTTAACATTTTTCTGGATCCATTGTAATTTGTCCAGTACCTGCTTACATATTGCTGCTCAGATTTGGAATTAGTATAGATATACAGTAGTCAGACTTGAATAAATACAGAATTGAATAAAAGTATTAATTCTTGTAATTTGGCTGCTATCAAATTCTTTGCAGCCAATTATTTGGCACAGTTCATCTATGAATTTCACTTGCGTATATACCTTTATTCCAACTCTACTTTGCTGGATTCAGTTTATTCAACATTTTTTGAAAGCAGCACTGCTGATTTCTAGATAGGTACTTCATGCAGACTTCTGAAGAGAGGTAGAACTGCCTAAAATGGAAAGTTTGATTTTCAGTGGTAGTGAAGCTAAAGTTTTGCCCAGTAGGTTTGACACCCATAACAGTCTTCGACAAATATCACTCAGACTGGAAGAAAGTCTCATCAGACAGAATGTGGTCTTTCATCAGAGTTTTTACCATTAGTGAAATATAAGGAAACTAGAGAGATTCTTAAACAATGAGTTATATGAGTGTAGATTTGGAAACAGATATAAATCTTATGTCCAGAGACCTTAGGTCTTGGACACTGAAATATTAGTAAGGAACTGTCTAATCAACTCATAACCTTATAGTTCTTTAGATATTGCAGAGCTTTATTTTGAATTCACTTTAATTTACTACTATCTTTCTTGTTAATGGGACAGCTTAATAAGATTCTCTTTGAGGAAATCATTTGCCACATAAGTCAGGTACAAGTGAAAACAGCTAGCTGTAACTTAAATTACCATGAATAGCTCTGGAAAGATGGGGTTCACCTTTTGTAATTCAAACTTTGTTTGTCATCTAAATTATTATTATTATGTCTCTTATTATCAGATTGTACATAATTATCATTGCACATAATCCATCCCCATATGTACAGCAACTTATAAAACCCAGCATGAAATTGCTTTAAGTTCTTAGTGATATTTCTAAAACATTACAGTAGTGACCTTGGTTGCTTATCACCTTTTGCATAAATATGTACCTATTGCTGTTGCCTTCAATATTTTGGCAACGATGGTTCATAACTGATCAATCAAATATTTCTTGCAATACAGGTGGTCCCCACTTACTGACTGCAGTTGGGAATGGCAACTCCATCACTAAGCAACAGAGTTGTAAAGTGAAATATCATAATATGATCATGCCCAAATTGCAATGTCAGTTCATCAGTTTTGGTTAAGGGCAACATCACATGACCATCATTTACAACCTCCTGCCAGCTTCTCCATTTGTTAGAAACTGACTGTGAGGGTGGCATATGGTGATCACGTGATCATGGGATGCTGCAACCTTTGTAACTGCATGTGATATACTGAGTGATCAAATAGTGATCATGTGACTCTTGGGATACTACAATGGTGGCAACTTTGTGGACTGGTTGTAGATCTTGTTCAGTGCCATGGTAACTTTGAACACTTGCTGAACAAGTGGTCAGTATTGACATTACATTCCTGTTAACACAGCTTAGAACTATATTAAATATTTTAAATTTAAAAATAGTGAAACAAGTTCACCACACTGCTGTTCAGTGAGACCGAGGTCATACTTGGTCATCTGTTTTACATTTTGTCTCCTCTATAACTCAAGAGACTTATGTTAAAAAAAACCTCAAAGGTAAAGAACTCTGTTACATTTGGATTTTGTGTAGAAGGCACTTGGTATTTTCCAATGTGATTTTCATTTCATTCATTTTGTTCATTTTCGGCAAATGATCTCGTCCAGTCAGATCATCCTTACTGGGATGTCCTCGTGAATTCTGAAAGTCAACCAACCAGTGGCTCTTAGAAGTACAGCATTTGAGCATGAATTGATTCTAACTTGGTAGAATTATTGCATCTTGTGGTAATAAATAATATAATATTTATAAATATTATTGGCTGGTGCATGGACATAAAGTTTATTCCTGTGAAACTACAATAAGTTAAAAGATTCTGAATGCTATGTCCACAGTTCTTTTCATCTATGGTATTGTTTAGTCTAAGTTTGTCTCCTCTGTACCAAAAATAAAATTTCTAGTGTGTGTAGTGGGGTTGGTGGGAGGAAGCAGGTGACAAATGGACCCTCATAATTCTTGGATTATAGCATAGCTAAACACTGTTTGAACTGCTTGCTTGTAACCATATGTTTTTTAGTGCACAGTGCTTTTTGTTTTTAGTTTAATTTCCTTTCACAGATGCCTTTGCTAAATTTCACAGATTTCCCATTCTCTTCTAATGGAATATGTATGATCGTTCATTTTTAGCTTACTTCAATATTATTACTTTGCACAGTCAGGTAGAATGACAGGGTGGAGTAACTTTGAAAGGATATGGGAGGAGGTAGTCTGTTTATACATTAGGGGAATGCTGATTGGACTTTAGGTGCCAAGTCTTAGATGCTTCAGAGTTTCCCACAACCACACCTTAAATATGTGAGCTTGACCCAAATTCATTACAGCCTTTTGTCCACTTTTCAAAAAACAAATGAAACTGGCAGTCTTGCTTGTGAAGAAAACTCATTGGTGCATGCACACAAGTGTTTGCTATGAGTTCCTACATCTGTTCATTGCCCCATTGTTCTTTTCCTTGCTGGCTGAAGGAGATATATTTGAATTGTCCCCCAAATGAAGGAGGGTTGTGTGAAGCGATTATACATTGATAACTTTTGATTCTAGCCTTCTCTATTTATCCTGCTATTAAATTGGCAGCTTAAGGTTAAAGGTTAACCTTGCAGGTTAAAAAAGTGGAGGGAAGGGTAATTTTAGTTCATAAATAAATGCAAATAATTAAAATAGAGATCTGTGTTTTCAATAACTTTATAGCAGTCTGGTAAATTATCGGAATATTAAAATTAAGGCTATTGATGGTACCATTTTGAAGGGTAATGGAAATAGGAAAATTTATAAGTCTGCATAAGCACTTTGCGATAATTATTTATTTTTTGCTGGAATTCATTTTTCACCTCCGACTTTTGACCCTGGTAGAAAGATAAGACACCTACGGATAGTCATTGTTTAACTGTCACAATTTGGGCCAGCAAAACAATCATAATCACAAAGTGAAACCACAACTATGCTGACAATGTTACTTCAACTTTCCTTTGCTTACAGACCTGCAGAGGTTGTAAATGTCCTCAAAGTTACTTATGCATCACTGTTGTAACTGCAAATGTTTACTAAACTAGGCAGTAGCTAAAAAAAGACTCTCCGTATGTTTAAACAGTTGTAACTGCAATAACAAAGGAGTCAAGAAAAAAATATTCTTTTCGTTTTATGGCTGTCTGCACAGGTTTCCATTCAACATGGATTAGAATAGCATAATTTATGCTAACAAATCAGAAACAACTTAAAAACTGCAGAATGTTAGATCCTATCACCAAACAGCGACAGCAGGTGGAAGAGTGCCAGTCCATCAAAAGCCTAGGTACCCTGGTCATTTTCAAATTAACCACAAAGGTTTATGCAATTCAGCATCAATCACACCAGATGAGGAAACTTGTTCTGCAGATGCAGCCTTGGGCTTGTCAAATAGTAAATCATTGATGAATTCAACATTCTCAAGAAGACATTGCCAGCAGACTCCAAATGATAGGCAAAGAGTGGGAGATCAACTCACCTCAGATATATAGACAAACCCTTGAAGCTACTGCGCCATTTGTAAACAAAAGATGACGATATTCTTGCCCACAATGACCTTTTGAAGAAAGCTGATTAAAGGTTGCATCTTCAGATATATAGACAGAGTGTGACTTAGAGCAGGGTTGCTATTTTATATTAGTAACTCTAACCCATTTGGGTAATTTATGAGGACACAGCATTAACTTCATTAATTACAAGCCAGTGGTTGTGTTTTGAGTACAATTAAGATAAATACAACATGATAATCTTTAATCATTTCTCCCCACTTAGGCTTGTATGAAAATCAATTGTTAATCTTGCTAGCCAAAGATAAAGGTATCAATGTTTTAGCTCAATTTCTTTTGGATATCTAATCCCATTTATCATTTTGCTCTGACACTTGATTTTTACAGTTGCCTTACAATATTATTTTGGTTGTACCAGATTCTTTGCTTTTGTAGATCCTAGCATGTGTTCGTGTTTGTGCAAACATGCCTATCTGTGGGTATAGGTATGTTTCAGTTGATTTAGAATTGCTTGAGATTTTACTGTTTTTTGCATTAAAATTATTTTTATTAAACAAGAAATCTAACTTCTCTTAAATGGGAAAGGTAATTGTAAAACTTCATAAAAATTCTGAGGTCGGTGATTGATTTCCATCTTGAATGCATGGCCCTTTTGCTTTGAAATCTGTACTACAATGACTCAGCTTCTGCTGGATAGACACATTAACCTCTTATAATTTGATAAAGTGTCGTGTCTGTCTTGTTGTTTGCAAAAACGTTTGTTGACGTCTCCAGAAATTGAATTGAATCACATTTAAAATTGGTACATTAAATTACAAGTTCCTATAGGAACATAGATCACTTTTTCTACTTTTGTATTTTTGTGTTCTCCTGAGTTCTGTTCTCCATGATTGTCTGTGTCATGGTTTTATTTTCAAATAAATTAATCTGTCATATTATTAAGACGATATGTGACCTGAACTTGTTGAATCCAAGTCAGTGGCACCCACAATGAAAGCCACTGTCTTCAAAATGGTAGACACATTGCAGCAATTAAAACTTCACTCCTTGGGGTGCACATGCAGTATATGCTAAAAAGGGGCAGATGTTTGCCCAGTTGCACCCACCATTCTGAAGCCAGTGACTATCACAGTTAATCCCCTTCAAGGGAAAGTTACTGTAAGTAACTAAACAGCACTTTTATTTTGCGTTGGATTTTTTTGCAACCAGACAGTTTAATAGATTCATGCAAACAAAGTCCAAGTAGAGCAGGTCATCTGTTCTCTATAGTTTGCAATTTTAGAGCAAGATTTATTGCATGACTTAAAACTTATAACTATATTTTTAGAAGAAGAAGCAGAACTGTAAGACCACTGCCGTAAAACATGCCGAAGTATAAAACTCCCCATGATGTTTACATATAAATTTTAATTGTGTTTCTGAAAAAGAAGCTATGTTTAAACTATCTACTTTTTTTAATCAGCAAAACCGGAGAGTATTTTATGCAGTGGAATTAATGTGTTAGTTATACCGGTAGGCAGCTTTAACTACTATCCTTTAAACCTCTGAACTCTTTTAATAAGATGATCCAATGACAGTAAATTTGTTTTCAAATTGACTTTTTTTTTCATTCCCACAGTAATTCTGTCTAGTAATGCACATGTGTTGCTATTAGGAAAAGTGAATATTTGGGAAATGTGCTTTTGTACTGTTTGAAATCACTCAGACATGACATTGCATTTCTTTTTTAACCAATCTTTGTTTTAAATAGGTTGAAAAAAAAGTATTTGGCACCAGGTTATGCAGGAAAGAAAGTTATTTAACTATTGAGGACATGTTTTTAAAACAGGAAAAAACACAGCCATGAGTTGATAATAGTTCACTGAAAAGGTTAGCACAACTAAAATGGGTTTGCCTTCTTTTTTAAATGGAACACAACATCCTACACGAATTAACGGTTTAACAGCTGTAATGTGTAACAGGATAGTTTTCTTTCTGTGAAGTTCTGGTTCTAATTTGAAATACATGTTAACTCATTTCTTATGTGTGAATGAAGACAAAGAAAAAAAAATGTTTAAGCCAAGATGACCCTGTTTATTTATAAAAAATAAATAAAAAACTACTCAGTGAGGACAAGTAGAAAAAAACAAGAACTCTTTAGAAAAGAAGACAGTGTCCACTGATTATTAATATGTACCATTATATGCTTGGAAAGGGACACCAGAACAATATTTTTTATCAAATATTGTGACATATGCATAAATCATTTTTACTTGAGGGCATCTTCTACCAGAAGCTATTTCAGAAACTAAGAGTCTTTATTGGATATCTTACATTTCAGCACCAAGTTGCACAATCTGAGGGCCCAGAATTAAATAGAATCCTTCAAAATTGCAACCAACTTGTACTTTTTAATGCGGCAGAAAAACAAAAATGAGTACAAATGTTTTAAATAAACGTTCATTATGTTGATCAGAAAATGGTTAGAAATGATTATTTCAATATAGTTAAGTAAATATAACGAGGGAGCCAGTTTGATGTAATGTTTGAGAAACATGACTAGAAACTGTGAGACTCTGAATTCTAGTTCTGCCTTAGGAATGAAGCCAGATGGGTGCCCTTAGGCTAGTCACTCTCTTTCAGATCTAGGAAGCAGATAATGGCAAACCATTTCCAAAATCTTGCCAGAAAACTGCAGAGACTGGTCCAGGCAGTCACCAGAAGTCAAAAAGACTCAAAGACACACACATATATATAAACACTTAATTTTGGTCTAGCCCTTTCTACTTTTTGGAATTTGGTTCTTAGCATACTATCCAAAGACCAAGCATTGCTGCCTGCTCTCCAAAAGCTGGACATTCTTGGTTGACAACTACAGAATGAAACTTAGAATATAGATGACCATTATGGAGATTGGATATTGACCTAATCCAAAGGTGATTCTATATCACAAGGAGTCATTAAATAACTTCAAATAGATGCAAAGACAAATGTTCTTTTGAATATGCATGTGTATACTGTTAGTGTGTTGAGTTTTTGGTCTTATTGTACAAACTGCAGATTTAAAGACTTTGAATCACAAATTTGAATTCTGTTGACTCATCAAATTGCAAATTCAAGTTGTATGATTTACTCACATTATAAATTTTAACAGGAGGCTGCTGTTACTAATTTCCAGCTAACCACAGTCCACTGTTACGCCTTATTCAGATAAATCTTAGTTAAAAAGAATTCCTACTTTGGACATAACAAACTATACTCAGAATCAAAAGCATATGTTTGTGATCCTTTGATGGCCAACCAGAGAATAGAGAATTGCTCTACTGTGCTGTCCCTCATCTCTGCCTCTCCCAACTGTTTCACCACTATCCTACTTGTAATACTATTTCTACAGTGCTTCCCTACTTTTATTGCATTTCCTCATCCCCTAGTATTTTGGAAGTATTCTTATCAGCTGGAGGCAGTTTTAACTTCAATGGATTATCATATTGAATGAAGTCCCACTGTAGGAATCTGTGCCACAGAATCCATTTAGCGCGCACACACACACACACTTTACACTCAGAATTTTGTACTATGCAAATAAGTAACACATTTGTTTACTGGCTACAAAGTCTAGGCTGAGCACTGAAGATCCCTTTTTTAGAAAAAAAACTATTTTCCTTTTAGTTGAAGCATTTGAGATATTTATTTAGTGGACTTGTATGCTACCAGCTCACAATTGCAATTCTGGGTGGCTAACATAGGGTTAAAACCAAAACCAAAACCAAAACCAAAGACAGGGCCATCACTATCTCAGGCAGACTCCAAGCATGCTCATCCCATTGGATTTGAGGCAGGCTGAAACAATCAGAAATATGCAGTCATGCAAGCAATTCAGGTTTGTGCCATGAAAGTAGTAACCAGAAGCTTGAATTGCACCCAGAAACCTACTGAGAGTTGGTGCACCTTGCAAAATAAGGATTTTATTGTGTGCTTACTGAAGTACAACTAAAACTATTATTCCTGGATGTTCTTCCCATCCACCTAACCTCTCCTGAATACTCCCTTCTCCCCAATCAGGAGTGACGTGTAACTTGTAGAGCAGTTGACAAGAGGGCCTTTGCACACCTCCACCTAAATTATATTACAGACGTAAGATATTTCCATAGGATAGGTGATATCTTACATTATCATCAGTTGGTAGCAGGGCATCATACTATTATATCCCACATTGTTCATATCCTCCTTTCAGAGTCACAACTGAAGAGGAAGTGGGGGGAGGGGGTGTTTCCCCGGAGTTCTGCTATTTGCATTTTAACCACTGTGAGCACATCTAAGATTGTATTTTCAGATAGTCAGCCAACAAAGCACAGCGGGTTCTTCAGCGAAGTCGAGAAATCTCAACAGGATTGTGAATAATGCTGGAATAGGATTGTGTAGGCAGATATTATAAAAGGAGAGCAGCTGAGTCTGTGGTGGGCATCTCAAAGAGGATAATTAAAGTGCAGGTTTTTTTGTTTTATTGTTTCTCTGTTTTTACTATGATTGTTTTATTTATTAGTTTTATTGCTGTGAGCTGCCAAAATTTCTGAGAAGTCAACAAAGATCAGCAAAGTAAAAGAAAATCTTACTGAACATTTATAAGATTTCAAAGTACATTTAAATGGAATGAAATAGATATTATGGAGTGTTTTCTAATGCTTTGAATAGCCATAGCAATTTGCTAATTTTGAAAAAAAACCCACCAATTTGTATCAAAGAAATACCCAAGTATTTAACAATTAAGCATCAGTCAAGCTTCTTGTCATGATTATATAATAGATGTGTAATTGGTTTTAGAGGTTTAAATTCATTTATTAAAAGGTCAGAGTTTTGTGATAGTTGGTTAAGGACATTAGACAGACAATAAAATTAATATTGTTGCATATGTATTGGGTAGTAAATTCTATTAAGATTAAGCAATCATGCATAGGATGTTTACCAAACCATACCAAAATTACTTCATCTCTATTTGTTACGAATTATCTTGTCTGTTTGAGAAAAAAAATGTCAGAAAGAGTATCCAGGGAGTCAACTGTTTGTTTATTGACATAAATCTTATGCAGGTCATGACTTTTGTTGAAAAGAAATCTGAAGATTAATGGAATACATGAGAAAATGCTACATGAGTCTAAACATATGTAGGTATTTAGCTTTCCACAGTGCAGGGATATTTTTGTATTACCGGTTACCAATGTGGCATATAAAAATATGAGTATTGTGCTAATATAAGCACCATATTGTTGTTTGTAATATTTCTTCCTATTTTGAGTGATCAAAGGAAGTAAGTAAGTGCCTTGATGAATCTTACTAAGCGTTCTATCCTGACTGGTAGTCTTTCAAGGATCAGTCAAATAGTTCTGGGATACAAATAAATGGAACACAGGAGAACAGCTCTTTCATCACCATTATAATTTGTTTTTATTTTATTTTTCTTTTAACTTTGCCACCCCAAGTTCATTTGGTACACAGGCATCTATGTAAATCTGTTTAATACAAAAATAAATAAATTGGTTTTTCCAGTACCTGAGCTAAACAAGACAAAGGCAGTTTCATGCAATTTCATATTCATTAAAAATTTTAACCATAAAACATAGAATGTATAATGCGCTGACTCAGATCAAGCCATTTAGATCAGACATTAGAAAACATCAAAGACACAGGTAGCAGAGGAGAGAATTCTGTTCAAATGAATGGGGAAAATAACGAAGATCGTATTCGCTATGAATGGTTGAATATGGGAAATGGTAATACTGTAGAATACTGGGGAAGAATCAATAGGAAAGGAAGAGGGGGTAAAAGTGATTTTATGAAGATGCATTATATAGACTGTAAAGACAACATGGGAGACATGAATGAGAAGAAATACTATAGACAATATATTAAAAGTAGTAGAATGAATGAGGACATCAACATTTTTTTATGATGGAGAATAAAACTTGTTATCCAATTAAATGGAGACTATTGTCACTATCACTTAATTAATAGAGACTGTGTCACTGTTTTTCCTTTGTTCGTTATATTTAATTATTGTGTTAATTGTTTTTGAACAATAAGACCAATGAATGTGAACAGTATTTATTTCTCTGAAGAACAATTCCTAAGTGCAAATTTCTTCATCTATAAAAGAGTTGTGTGTATTATAGTTGCCTCTACAGAACAAAATACTAGCTAACAAAATATGAATCAAGTTGTTATATTGGGTTGGATTATCCTTGTTTCCTAGGCTTTAAGAGAAATTTAAAGGGAACTAGGCATCTATTGATAGAATTTCCCTGAACCGCTTTCTTATTTCATATTGTTTATCATGAATAAAGGAAAAAAATAAGAAACACTTCCAGTTTCAAAAATTGTTCTCTTCTGACTTTTTGTTTTCACCATTTCTATATGTGCCTTCATCTTTTTTACTGCTTATGGTAACTGAAGTAAATTTAATGTGAATACAAACTCCTGCAAATTCCCATAGCCAACAGTGCAGGAGTGTGAGAAATGATGATGAAAACTAGAACTGATTTGCCATATTGGAATATTCTGACATTATGATTTTAAAGGCCATATTAGAGGAGCATTGAGACCTCCCCTTTACTGACCCATCTTTTTTATTTCCATTTTTTCCCAAGCTTCCCAAACACAAGGAAACAACACAGACAAATTGGCCAGTCTTTTTCAGTTGATTTGTTTTCCCTGAGGATTAAGACAAAATGGCGTGTCTTCTGCGGTTTGCTACTGTTATTTTAATTCTGTTTAATAAACACTGAGGATATAACTCGGCCAACATTGGATGCTTTAAGTTTCACTGGCTGAAGTGGGAAAGTTAAGTGCAAACTTCAGCCCTCGCACTGAAAGCTGAGTCATACCATAATCTTACATATGACTACTGAGGGGTAAACCAGATTATGTTCAGTGGGATATTTCCCTGCTGAATGAGTTTAGGATCATAACCATAACATTTTAAGATGTTTATATTTTATTTTGTTTTTTTTCAGCTACAGTTTTTTGCTGCATTTTAAATCTACATTTAGTGATGGAAACCAGTTGGACTGTACAGCTGCTGCCTCTCTTAGCTCTGACATTGGTGAGTCTGTTTCGTATACTCTGCAGACGTTTATATAATAGTGTGTATACATGAATGGAAATTGCTCTTAAATTTTGCTTGCTGTTAGCTAGGTAGCTGGATAGATAGTTTATTGATTGATTAATGGTGGTGCAGCGGTTAGAATGAAGGAGTTCTATTCTATTCGATCCTCACCGGCTCAAGGTTGACTCAGCCTTCCATCCTTCTGAGGTTGATAAAATGAGGATTCAGATTGTTGGGGGTAATATGCTGACTCTGTAAACCACTTAGCGAGAACTGTAAAGCACTGTGAAGCAATATATACGTCTAAGTGCTATTGCTAGTATGATGATATCAAATATAAAACAAAAATAAAATATGGGATAATTCCAGAGTAAAATAGATGCAAGAAAAATACAGTAATAAAATACATATGTGCAAAATACAGAGTATCAACATTCAGGTATATACATTATCTTTGCAGGATACCCCAGTTTGTTCAATGTAATGGATTCTTTGATCAATCGCCTTAGCTACAAGCCTAGTGGGAGCTAACTGAAGAGATCCAAGGTAGCAATAGCAATAGCACTTAGACTTATATACTGCTTCACAGTTTTTTACAGTACTCTCCAAATAGTTTACAGAGTCAGCATATTATCCCAAACAATCTGGGTCCTCATTTTATCAACCTCAGAAGGATGAAAGCCTGAGTCAACTTGCGCTGGGGAGGATCAATCTCCTGGCAGTGAGTTAGCCAGCAATACTGCATTATAAGCTGTAAACCGCCCCGAGTCTTCGGAATGGGGCGGTATATAAATGTAAAAATAAATAAATAAATAAATAAACCACTGCACCACCATGGCACCTAGCCTTATGATCAGAATATCAAACACAGCACAAATTATGTTGTATAACATATGTCCTTTGTGTGGATGGACTTAGTTTTGGCTTCTTGAGGAAGGCTTCTTCTTGAAAGAAGTCAATTTTGGATATCTACTTGTTATCCGCCTTTCTCAAACCTGGTGCCTTCCAGGTGGGATGTCACTCAAAGACTTCTGGATGAGAATTTTGAGGGTTGTAGCTTAGCATATCTCAAGAAGTCTAATTTAATGAGACATAGTATAGATCAACAATGTCTGTAACACTAACAAACATTGCTCTTAGAGTTGTTCCTGAGAGCACATATGCAATAATGTTATCATTCCAAGGTCCCAATTATATTACATGATATTTGACACACAACATTATGATGTGATGATGATGACATGCATGTTTCCATTTGCTTGTCTTGCATTCCAACAGCCCCATTATATAGGCATCATGCTATTCTATGTTTTAACCATGTTTTATTAAATAATACCCAGTTGACTGGGTTTCCATGCCATACTGTACCATTAATTATGGATTACAAACCCCAATGGCTGGTTTGACATTTCATGCTAAACTAAAAACAAATCATACTATGGCTTATGATTTCTGAATTCTTTCAGTATAGGTAGTAGTCACTTAATAATGGCAATTTCCATCATTAAACAACGTAGTTATAAATCATGACATCATGTGACCACACCATTTAGCAATAGCATTTCCAGCAATCCCCAGTTACCATTGTTAAGTAAGAATCCTGTGGATCATTAAGTGAGGACCTTATATAATCATAATTTTTGACTTTCTGTCAGGTTCCCCATTGACTTGGCTTTTCAGAAGCCAGCAGGGAAGATTGTAAATCACAATCATATGACCACATGTGCTGGACAATCTGTGGCTTTTGAACTCCCTGGGCCTTTTCTTACAACCAATAGCAGTGTGTTTGGCAGAACAAAAGATGGAAACAAATGCAATAGAAAACCTTTGCAGGAAATAACAGAGTTTTTCCTTTCAGCTGTCTCAACTGAAAGGAAATTAGGATTCTTAGTTGGAGACTGTAACTCCGGGTGTCACATCTAAGATAAGCAGACACATATAACTAATACAAATCACAATATTTTTACTAAAGCTATATTGATAAATAATAAGAGTTAAATTAAATTTGCAAAATGCAAAGAGATATCTACATTCCTCTGCTACAAGATAATCAAAGTCAAGATATTCGTTGTTCATTGGAACACTTCTCCAGTCAGGATGTTAGCCAAGACAAGAACTGAAGTTTTATAGTTTGTGAAGAGATATCATAACCTCCTTTCTGAAACTTGTAAGGCTTTTGCAGGGGTAACAGAAAATCACACTGAATGGCAAAATAACAATATTAGAATAATGGTGCAGAGGGGATCTGAAAGCAGCAGTGGTGTCTGCAGGATGATTTACAGGTCAAGTGGAACACAGAGGTGAAAAAAACAAATTGTTACTTTATTAAAGGTTGCAATTATAAGGGGACAGAGTTCCAGATAAGGAGTGTAAAATGCCTTGAGGTAGGGATCTAGACTATGTGAGGTGTAGCCTTCTTATTGAGACCACTTCATGATAATCTCCAAGCAGCCTCCCTTCTCATGATCCTTCAAAAGCTGCCTTCTCAAAATTGCAGTTTGGAGAAAGATGCTTTTGAAGCCCTGTGAAAGCAGGCTCCATTCTCACAATCCGTTGGAAGCCTCCTTTAATGCTAACATAGCTGATTTGAATCATTTACAAAATTAGGCTGAGGTGCCTGAAACTCAACACATTTTGGACAGTTATACATGAAGATATTTTGAGAGGAGGGGAGGGAGTGTGTGTAACACAAACTGTTATTCTGATTTTTCGGATTACAGAGAAAGTGGAGCCACCCTATCGAAAGAAAAGAAAAACAAAACAAGAGGGATTTTTTTTTTTAAACAAAAAAAAAAAAAGGGGGGGGGAAATATGTTAATAAAAGGGAATGTTTGCAGCTCACGGTTGAAACGAGGGGTCCCCGATAGTCTCTGAACTTGGCTGCGTTCTTCTGCATTTCATGACCCAAACTAGGTAACACTACTAACAACACTACTAACTACTACTAGCTCTGATGACGTTACGTAGTGTGGGTCACGAAACGTCTGCAAGAAAACAACGAAGCTCAGGGAGCACCAAGGACCCCTAAAAAAAAAAAAAAAAGGCATTTTTAGAGAAGGCAGTAAGGAAAACAGGAGTGCAGATGGCACTTCTTGTATAATGTCCATCTCTCGGCTGTGCCCTGAGAGCACACTCGCCTCTATTACATTAAAGGTAGCAAGGGAGGG
>JANHFL010003359.1:205839-232953 GCA_032468155.1 Oxyrhabdium leporinum
ATAGCATCAAGATAATAGATTCACAAAATAATGTGTATTAAAAATTGTGAACCTCTTTGATGCTCTTCTGCCCAATTACGGTACTTGGTGTGCACCTTTTTACATACTTCAAAATGGTTTGCATTAATTCATCCAATTCAATTAACACTCTGTACAATGTTTGCAATTATTTTGGCAACTGTGACAATCTAGTTTTTCTCATCTGTCCAGGCTTCTGTCACAGCAGTTCCAGATGAAAAAGAAGGAAACTGGTCCAGTGAAATGGGAACTAAGAACCATACAGACCATCAAACAATACTAGGTGTAACGAATAATAAAATCATGACAGCACAGTTTGAATGTTATCAGAAAATTATGCAAACTACTGAAGAATATGAAGGTAAACAATCAATATCAATATATTTTGATCTTGTTATTTTCCATAACTAAAGCATTCCATCTATTAATTCATGCAAATATAATTTAAAAAATGGTTTTTACTTACTAATACTATGATTATTGTATTCCTCTTGGAAATAAGTTAATACTTGAAAGTATAAGCTTTCGATTCTGGTTTTCTTCCTTCTAAAGGAGCAGATTTGATCTTTTAAAGTTCTTTACAGAAAGCACTGGGAACTCTTATATGTTCCAATAAATTTTTCAGTAAGGCACTCCAGGGTATTTTTATTTAGCACTGTTTAATTTAACTGAATCTTGAGTTTATTTACTTTGAATGTGATAATAAGTGCAAGAACTGTTTGGTTTGTTGGTTTATCTTTCACATGTAACTCTGGCTTTGGGTTATGAAAAGGAGTCAAAACATTACAGATAAATTAATGAATAGAGATGTTTGTTGAAAAATGTTTTGCTGCTGAGATACTGTAGTTAAAGGCACACATTGATTTGATGGGCAATGATAAATAATTATATCTGTTATGAAAACAGGTAAGTTGAATGAAAATCTTATTCAGTGTTGTAATAAAGAGTAGCTTTATTTACTGCAGAAGTCAAATTATTAATGTACAACAAACATTGAATATTTTTAAACCATTCTCATTGGTTTAGCAAAAGAAAGGGCTTTTAAAAATGGGGAGGAGGACTTTTTAGTAAAAATCAAGAGATTTGCATTAAGGGATTATTTTTTGCAAAATGGGCAAGACATGGAGGCAAGTGTATCCGAATAAACTAATGGCTCCAACCATTTGTAGCTTCCCTTCTCATACTTCCTAAATTTGAAGGGAAACATCCGAAACAAACTCATTTCACAATAACTGTTATTTAAGGCAGACAGAGAGGGAGGCCTTAAGCAGATGGAGAGGTGAGCAAGTGATCACAGCAACAATGGGCAGCAACAGCTCTTTCTATCACCTCCCCAGAATGAAGTTCAAAAATATCATCAGTATAAACCCCAGGGCACTAGAGAAACAAAAGAAAAATAGTGTAAAAAATTTCTTCTGCAAAGAATAAAAAAAATATGGAAAATTCTGACAAAAATTTTGTTTCAGACAAAAAAATTTAGAAGCTTCCCTCCCCCTTCTCAGGATTAGCCTTGGGTGTCCAATAAAAGTAATAGGTGTCCTATTGATACCTGCATCTAAGAAACCTGCACAAGTTCAGAAGGTGAAACACTGATTTCAGCATGCAAAGAAAGTGTTTAGAGGTTGGGAGGTTGAGACAGATTTGCTTCGCTTCCCTGGCTTCAGTTGGTTTATTTTGTTTGGGAAAATTTATTGGAAAACAGTTGTGTTTCCAGGCAAGGTTCTTGCAAAATTGTAGAGTAACAGTTACAGGATAAGAAAGCATGATGGTGAACAACATTGTTAAACCTTTTTGTTGTTTTCTGCTCAAGTACAGTATTTTTAATAGTCAAGATTTAGATGATGGTTTTAGAACTCAGAATGGCAAAGCTTACAAAGTTGTAAGTAAGAGCCCAAAGCAAGAATAATGGATGGTGTTTTTTCTCTTGGTAAGAAGGGGTTATACAACCAAGGCTGGTATGGAAGCCTCTTTGGAAGCAAATACTGCATATGTCAATCATAAGGAGTTTGGATTTGATCCAAAGGTTTGCTTCTTTACAAGGAAAGGATTTTTGGCGTGTACAGAAAAAAATGTATCCAGCCCTGGTAAATTAGGATGAAATGATGCCTCTTCACTTTGTAGGTCCACATTGCAACAGAACATGGGATGGTTGGTTATGCTGGGATACTACTGCGGCAGGACAAACTGTAGAACAAAACTGTCCAGACTACTTTCAGGATTTTGACCCTTCAGGTAAGGATTAAGACTTCAGTACTGTATGTCGACGAGAGAGAGCCAGTAAAAATATTTTCTGAGGGCTGAGAATTTGGGTAAAATTATGCAAATTCAACATTATGATAAATCTTTAAATAATTTGAAAGCAAGCTCTGTCCAGCACAGGATTCTTATTACTTTGAATGCATTTGGTATCATGTGTCACATGTCAGGCCTACACAAATTATACGGTGGCCCATTAAATGTTTGCCAAGCTCTGGAGAGAATAGTTCCAGGCAGGAAGCAAAGATAGGAATTTAATCAGACTCCAGGATTGTTTTCATGTTTGGCTCACTAGACTATGACCAGTGTGATAGATCATATGTTGTGTATGCAGGAATAACATTACGGATTTGAAACCTAGTCTTCTTTGTATCTCGAAGTATCAGATTTATGTTCCAGACGGACATTTGATCAAAGATGTCTCAAATAATTAGGAAAATCAAACTGTTCCAAATCTCTTGAAATATTTTGGAATTTGCATGTGCAGAACAAGTATCCATAGATAGTTTTGCAACTTGTTGCATGTTGTCTCACTTCATCTTAAATTCAGAGCTAGATTACAAAGTCAGACATTTAAGCAAGGTATTTCAAGCAATTAACGAAGCTTATTTTGCTATTAAGGAGAGCTTGTATTTCATTTTAGAAATTGCATTGATTATAATCTACAATTTTACATTTAAACCTGTTTAAATACATATTTTATTGCTACAGAGTTAAACAACACTTCTTAGTAATTTATGTATTTAGGGGATAGAAAAGGAATGCAGATCAAATTAGGCAAGGAAGTGTTTAAAAAACATCCGGTTGCATTGAATGAATTCAAGTGCTGGGGCTCACCCCGGGGTGGATGTGATCTCTGAACTGCTGACTCAGTAGAGTGTAGAGCAAATGTCTGAAAACTGGAGAAGAGCTATCATCTTACAGTGTTTTTTTAAAAAGTGGGGTGGGGGGACCCAGGAAATACAGACTAATCAATTTGACATCACTACCTGGAAAATCCTAGTCATCAAGTTATGGTTTAGCCGGAAAGTGTAAGATAAAATACTAAAGAAGGGTTAATTTGTTAAGCAGTCCTGAGAATGTGTTTGATAGAATTTTGATTGAAAGGATACAGAAAGTGATAACAAGAGAAAACTGAAGAATTTAGTAAGGCTTCCTGCCAATTGGTGGGCTAGATTAGACTTTTGCTGTTTAATGGATTGTGGAAACTGCTGAAAATTGACAAAATATGTCATATCCATTTCTTGCAAGACATAAATTGGCAGTATATAAAGGAATTGCTATATGGAAATAATAATTCAGTAATTATTATGGGAGTAATAATTCAGTGAAGAGAAATGTAAAAGTAAATTGAATGCAGTGGGAAATGGAATGAGGTTCTTACAAAATATGTATGGTAAATAAACATGGATTAAATACAAAAGTGAGTGACCAATATGTAAAAAAAATACATTGAAGGTCATATATAGAAAAAAATGCAGATCCAATTACCAAATGCTATATTTGAGAAAAAGTGGGATTAAACTCTAAAGAACAAATGGTAATGTAATGTCTGAAGCATTGTCTCAGCAAGATGGAAGCAAGGATGGTTTGCAAGCATAGAAAAGTATGGAGTAAATTATAGTGGCTTAAATTAGTTTAAGCAGTCTTTTCTTTTTCTTATTTTGTTCTTCAGTGTAATTGCTTTAATATTTATTACTCATTTTCTATGCTCTGCACAATGTTGTTTACACCAAAAGGGAATAACGGTGATGTGAGCGTATGTACTGTATATATGCATTTCAATGCCTTTTGCTGTTGCATTTATTGAAATGTTAACTCTTTTGGTACGCAGAAATTATAATTCACTTTTTTCTCCTTAATTTTTCTCCGAAAGAAAAAGTTTATAAGATCTGTGAAGAAAGTGGACAATGGTTTGTGCACCCTGAGAGTAACCGAATTTGGACAAACTATAGCCTTTGCACTCATCAAATATATTATAAATTGCAGGTAATTGCATTCTTTGAAGAATAAAGGATTTACAAAACCTAACAATTGTGAAATGTACACTATGTTAGTTTCTTCTCACTTGCCACTGCATTATATTTCAGGAAGGTTAATTAATTCAAATTGCTATCCTAGAATAAGTTGCCCTGGAAGAGGGCGTGTTGGAATTAAGCAGGTCCTATTTGTCTTAATGTTTATTAAGGTTTTATTTTATTATATAAAATACAAAGAAGAGAAGAAAAAATAGGAAATTAAGGGAAAGAAGAGGAGCAGGGGGAAAGGGGGGTGAAATACAAGGGGAAAGAGAAAAAGAAAGAAAAGGCGGCGTTGACTTCCAACTCTTCTTAGCACAGTACAAGATACAAACACTCCAACCTCAACTTTTTGCTTTTACACATTAATATATAACTAGCCATTCCTATAACACCAAATCTTTCTGATCAACAAAACCAAAATTCCATTTTTTTTAACAAGCAGGACCTATTTCTCAATAGACATGTGTAGGATGTGTTGTTAGCATTTTAAGTGTTTATATCTATGTACTTTTTACAACTTGCAATCAGGCAGAATGTCATGTACTACAGAATTAGTTTCACAAATAAGCAGGAAGATCATAAATTGGGGGAGGGTGTCCTTGATGCTCTCTGAGTTTGCTTGTTTTCTTGCAAATCTTTCATTACCCAATGCTAGTCACTGCACTGATGATGTTACCTAGTTTGGGTAATGAAATGTCTTCAAAAAAAACAAGCAAGCTCAGAGAACACCAAGGATCCCTCATTTCAATCCTGAGCTACAAATATTCTCCTTTCTCAAGATAAATAGCTGGAAGGAAAGACCACTACAGATATATATTTTTAGCAGTTTTTATGAAAGAACAAACATGAAGAATTATTTCTCTTTTTAAATATAAGTTTATTAATTTTTCTATAAAACAAAGATAAAAACTGAAAAAAACAATTGTTCAAACAGAGCAATAGCTAGAAAAGAAAAAGAGAAAAGAGATAAAAATTCTCGAAACAAAAATGTAAAAGAAAAAATAAAGTAACTTCTGACTTCTTTTACAGATAATACAGTTAAAACTTAGATTCAATCTTTACTTTAGCATCAAGTATTTAGTTGAATGTATTTCTATCTCTCTTGTCCAGATATCTATTCACTCTGGATGAACTGTGAGAATAAAGCTAATATCATGGATTTGCTGCAATTTGTGAAAGTTGATGTAAGAAAGAATAGAAGACAAGAAAATAAACACAGCAGGCAATGATCAGATGTAAAATCCTAACAAAAAGCTGTTCTGAATCCCCATTGACAGCCTACTCACCCAGCTGCCCTTAGTACATCATGGCTGATCAAAATTTGTTTGAAGCTTGGAGAAGCATGTTCAGATTCCCAACAGCTTAAATCCCAGGAAGTTGCTATTGAATTACAGTGCAGTTGGTTTACAAATTTTATAAGACCGATTGATGCAGACCTTGACTGACCCTAGAGACTTCATTCCAGAGAGGGGGGGGGAATAGTTTCGTTTGTGAAGGGCTAATAATGTGCAAGAAATCCTGTTCTATAAAAGCAAAAAATGGAGCAACAGTAGCAGCAACAACAGCGGAAATAATACTGTTTCCATTTAGGACAAGCAATACACATCCTGTGTAACACACACACACGCCCCCCCCCCCCCCGGCACTTTGCTACCCATCCCATGGCTATATTTTGATTCTGGCCAATTAATCCTGTAGTGTTTTCAAGTTCTACTAAGCAGCAGAATCAAAGGCGGGCAGCAGACAGATGCAGAGGTTCACCAGTCATGCAGCCTGGTTTGAAATCTGATCCTCTATTCAAGTTCTACTCTGCTTTTTTGATGCATGAGAATCTGGGCAGCCAATTCTACTGACTTCCAGAAGTGACACCCAACCTGGAATCATTTCAAGAGCAAGCAAGGCTAATTTATCTGTCTCTTCTCTCTCTGTGGATTATTCAGGGCTGCAGTGACCAGATTTGTCTGCTAGCTCCATGGCCTTTGGATCTGTCATGGGTGCTTTTTAAATTATACTCAATTTGATTAACTCAAGGTCAAAAGATCTGAAAAGCACTGGAACCTATACAGTTAGTCCCTATAAGAGCTGGGGAGAAGTTTTATTTTGAAAAAAAAAATATCCAAGGTATAAAAGTGAAACCTGCAAATATGTATTAGCGATTTCTTTTTATGTCTATTGTCATGTACTACACTCTATTTCCATTACAATTTACAGTATACTATGCACTGTTCTACATACTATAATCTACTACTATAATTATAATATATACTCACCTGTACTAAAATATGCTATATTTTACTATTTCTACTACAAATATACTACAAGTATACTATTAATATTGCTTCTATACTATTATTACTATACAACAGGGTTTAACTCCTAGAGACACTGGTCTATCTTTAAATCTTCTCTTCCCCTCATCCACTTCCCCCCCTCCGTCCCTCTCTCTCTCTCTCTCTCTCTCTCTCCCTACCTCCCTCCCTCCCTCCGTCCCTCTCTCTCTCTCTCTCTCTCTCTCTCACACACACACACACACACACACACACACACACCTCTTCTATTGTTATTTTCATACTAGCTTGTGTAGTATACTGCTGAAGGTGATGGACTAGGTGTGGGAAAATCCTTGCTTTCATCAAAATCAACCACAGAGATTCCTTGGGGAATCTTTGGGTCATTCCTTCTCAGCATAGCTTACCCCAGAGAGGAGGAGTTGTGAGAGTAAAATATGCAGAGCAATAACAGTAATGGTGTGTTAATACATTTTTTTTAGAGTTAGAATCTCCCCTCTCCAAAGAAACATGTTTGCCTAAATTTAACTATGCCCTTCCTATGAGCTCCCTGTAATTCCTGGCACAAAACGATTACCAGTCCTTTTGGCTGTAGAACATTAAACTCTTAACCTTGATTGGTCAGCTGTTGAGTGCTACAATAAAACAGAAATATTTGATAGAGATAAGAGAAGTCAAGCTTGCTGTGAATCTCTTTATTTCAGAAATATGTTCTATTGTTTTCCATGTGTATCTGATTGCCTTAATTGCATTTGTGCTAGCTTTTGTTTATTTCCCCTCCTGAAAACACGGTGGAAAATTCATATTTGCCATGTCATCTGTAGTGTATAGATTTTCCTTCTTATGCTGTTTACAACCATACCACAATACACATGGCTTTCATAAAAACATTTTGGAAGTATGCTCACTTGTAGAAAATGAGTTCAGTATCTGTATATACTTAGTATATACTCAGAACATATGCTCACTTGTAAAGAGAAATAGGGATGACATGGAACGAATTAGTGCAGTCAATAAAATATATAGAAAAATAAGTAAAATATTGTTAAGCTACAGCATGGGAGATCATATTAGTATCGCTATTGTGTTAACAAAATAATGCTTGAAGTTTACCTAGCATAGACGGTGCTCATTGTTTTCAGAGAGACTGCACTACAAATAAGCAAGGCAGGATAATTGTTAAAAAAAATCAGATTAATCTTTTAAAGAGTTAAGATCTGATATAATTTATCCTTTGATAACATTCTTTCTGATAATTCATGCTACCTATCAGGACAAAATCTCGCAAAATATTATACAATAAAATAAAGAGAAGTTCCAAGCTTGACGTAAAATATGTGCTTAGTTTTTAGGGTAGAACAAAATGCTTTGGGTATTCGGATTTTTTTCTGTCAGATCACAGCCAACTTGGTGGAACATTCTGAGCGGGATAGCTCCAAGCTTAGATTTTGTTTTCAGATTCTCATTTTGTACACGTTCCTACAATAAAATACTTAAAATAAAAAACAGAATCACATTTTCTTAAAAAGAGTGGCAAAAGGAAGTAGTTTTTTTAAAACAGTTTTTAAAAAGCCCCAATGATCAGAAAATCAGAAGAAACAAAAGTTCCTGTTTAAAACTCCACAGAAATTCTTAGCAGAGGGACTTCAGAATGAGAGACCACCAGTGAAAATGCCCATCCCTTGTCCTGCCAACTTGATCATCCTTAAGCAAAAGGAAGGGAGATTTTGGAAGATAATCGCACTAGCCTCTATCTAGAATAGCAGCACAATTTCAGAAATGGTTGTCATCAGCCCTAGCCTAAATCGCCATTAACAAGATATGCTGAAATGTTTCTCAGATATTAGATTTGATACTTTTATTCTCCAGCAATTATTTTGAAATACTGTTTGGGCTAACGCTTAGTAAACTGTACTTAAGTGTTCATTCTTTTTTTGTACATTTTATTACAGACAGCTCTGAATCTGTACTATATCTCTATAATTGGCCATAGCCTTTCAATTGTTTCCCTTCTCATTTCCCTTGGCATATTCTTTTATTTTAAGTAAGTATAATTTTCATTTCTAAATTGCATTAACCCGTAGCTTATACAGTAGTCATTACCTGTATGTAATTAATAATATGTTACTTCTGGCATTCTGAGTACTGATTTACAGCAAGAGTTGTTAAGTTGTGTTCATATTGTCCTAATATTAAATTATTGAAGCTACCTCATAGAAAAATGTTGGGATCATATGACTCCAAAGTCTGTGCCTGATTGTATAGCAATTTTGTATAGGAGAGACATATGAAGGCACTGTTAACTGGGATGGGTATATAGAGACCAAACCTGCAAGTGCAATATAGTTTATATAATACATTTTTTCTGGCAAGTTGTTAAGTCGAAATATGAATTTGTATGTAGCTCATATGCATGACTGACTGTTATGCAGTCAATTTAAACTGCTGTGATAAACGACCTTCAAGATGCCAGAAGTCAGGAGAAGGAACAATTAACCAACAACAAATATGCACTGTGCCACAAGTCACTCTGACCACTGTTTTGTTCTCTATATTATATAAACAATGTATTGCTATTCCAAATTCCAAATCTTGAAATACTGCAGTGTAATGCTCCTCTATCTCATCCAAGTAAATTGTTTTAGAAACTTTGGCTTACATCTAGAATTCTGCCTTAATTTAGTTTTTAAATGAATGTTGTTTATATACTTACAATTGTTTCTTTAATGTACATCGATCATGTTCAGACAAATATGTAGTTACCTTTTAATATGCATACCACTAAATCATTCCTTCTTTGTTTTTGTTCTATTCGAACCAGAAAGCAGTGGTGATCAGGTTCAAAATAAACCAGGATACCAAACAAACTTCAGTATATAGCCTGATATTTTCTTTTGTCTTGATACTGATCACCCTCGTTTTCTGATGTGAACAACTCTCCCAAATTAATGGCTTCCTGGAATAATTAAGGTACTATGGCCAATCTTTCACTCACAATGTAGAGTGAACATTTGTAGAATATTTTATCACACAAGACTTGGAGTGCTGACGGCAAGTAAATGTGTTCAGTTCAGAGGGTCAGTTGGGTTACCGTGGTCTCTTTCTGGCTCTTTCAGAGGGTCAAATGCTTTTGAACTACAAAACAACTGTCCATTTAGCAATTAAACTGCTAACAAGAAACTGTTTGTGTGCAAAGGAAAGAAATGGGAACACAGTTTCTGCCTCTCTACCCTAACTTTCTCTTGCTCATTTTCTTTCAGGAGCCTCAGTTGCCAAAGGATCACATTGCATAAGAATCTCTTCTTCTCTTTTGTTTGCAATTCTATTGTAACAATTATTATTCTGTCAGGAGCTGCCAACAACCAAGTAGTGGCTGCAGATCACCCGGTAAGTGACCGCCATGTTACTTTTTTTGCTGCTTCGTAAAGTACCTGGCAACGTGATCTACTAAACTCAGGGGAACATCATTCTATGTAAATATGCATAGCTTAATCTAATTAAACAATTATAATAATCAGTGAAATAATATGAAAGAGGAACAGTCTTTATAGGAATATGCTCCCTGAATATAATCCTGATTATTCTGTGTTATATTTTTATGGGGGGGGGGGATCTCTTGACAGTAATCTATACAGTAGCCTTCTATCTCTCTTTTTCTCTCTTTTGGGTCCTTTCAACAGGATATGTCCATGCTAATCTTTTCAGCAATATTTTTCAGAAATGGTTTGCTCATGTTTTCTTCCTTGGGCTGAGACCAAGACTGGCTAAAAATCACCAGCTGGATCCATCTTAAGGCAGGACTAGAACTCACATTCTTCTGCTTTGTAGCCAGGTGTCTTTAACCACCAAACTATTCTTAGTCCCATTGATTAGAGTGGTAGAACTTGTTGCTAACTGTATCCATGAATACCCGTGCCTTATTAATTTCTGGATAGAAGTAGTTGCCTAGTTGCACCTGTAGACTCTCAACATAAGGAAATAAGCAACTTGTTATAGTGATTTGAATGAAGCAGTCATAGATCTGGAATTTGGAACATTTCTGTTCACAATGCCAGAGTTATTTCTGACATTTTCACAGGTAGTTTGAAGGGTTCAAGTGGCTTTCTGTTTCTAAGAGTGATTGACAGAGATAGGTCTATTGTTTATTCTTGCCCAAGAGTTTAAATTAAATTAAACTCTTAAATTATAAGAGATGGTGATGGTGATGATGATGATATTACCAGGTGATGCACAAATTGAAGAGAAATAACTAGATAAAATAACAAAATACATGAAAATTTTGAAGTTATCAGACCTGAATATTCTGACTTTGTAAAAAAACCACCTTACTCGGAACTGCCTATATGCTCAGACATTACCTTAACAGCTCTTAGGTTCTTGGTTAGGTCTTGAACTATTTTTACTAGTCCCAGACTTTGAATCAAATTGAATATTTAACAGCAGCAACAACAACAGTTTGTACAGTAAGGGTCTAAGGTTTGAGGACTGCAGAAGAATGCATTCATGGAATAAAATCATTTCAAGAATATCTTATTTTTGTTCCTGGTAAGATTTAACTAAATAATAAACCTGTTTGCGGACATGGATGGCGTTTCTCATGGATGGCATTGTTGTAATTTTATTTTCATCATCCACTTTAACATTGACAATAAACTAAACAAATAATTTGCTGTAGTTCTTCACTTTTTAACAAATTCCAGATCCACTTTTTCCCGGTACTTTTGACTAGTTTATTTATGCAGATATATTCCTTTGTAATAGAAAATTATGGATAATTTTACTATTCTGCTACACTGAATTTTTGAGTTTTCTTTTTTAAACTTTTGACTAGCTTCTTCATCAGAGAGACTGTTTGAACACAGGTCGAGATAGGTCTTTTGATTCAATTCATGTAATTACCTACCTCTTTAGACAAAGTAAAGAAAATAAAGAAAAAAAGTAAGGTTCTGTGAAACCATGGGATCCCCTTTTTATTGAATTCTTAACCATAGAGAATTGTTGTTCAGCCTCTCCTAGGTAGATAATACTGAGCTAGATAAACCAGAGGCCTTTCATGGTAGAAGCTTCCTATATTCCCAAGGATAAGATCAGTGATATATAGCAAAAAATAGTAATAAAAATGGCACAGAGCAATGCCAGAAAAACAGTACAGCCATGAAGAAACACGTCTTCTTAGTAAGCTTGATTCCTAGTGACCTGAGCATGCAGGAGACATTGGCGAAAGATACGATGAGTAGTCATTGCCATTTTCCAGGCTATGTTTTGGTATCTTGATATCCCTGGTGACTCTCCTATCCAGATATAACTAGACCCTACGCCCAAGGCCAGATAAGATCAGCCAGGTATTGTCACTTGCTGATGCAAATCAAGTTCTAAATATCTAGATTCCAAGATCCTGGAAATCAATGTCCACATTCTTATCCCTATGGGCAGATGAATGATTGATTAATTGATTGATTTTTAGATTCTAAGAAGATCTTCCACGTTCCCCCCCCCCCAAAAAAAAAAGGTGTGCGATTTCAAAATAGCGTTTTGAAGCAGAGAGGATTATCTTTGTTTTCTCTTTGTGTTTCCATTGTTGCTGGTTCAATACAAATTGAGTTGGTTTTTTTTCCCTTGCATATTACAAAAATAACTACAATTATATTGGTCTTTTCTTCCATAGGTTGGATGCAAAGTGGCACAATTCATTCACTTTTACTTAATGGTTTGCAATTACTTCTGGATGCTCTGTGAAGGCATTTACTTGCACACTCTGATTGTAGTGGCTGTATTTGCAGAAAAGCAGCATTTACTTTGGTATTACCTCCTTGGATGGGGTAAGCTATTTTTTTTCTTCCCCTCCCCCTTTCTAAGTACGTTAATATCACTTTCTGGGCCCACTCGTACTGTATTTTAATTCAAGGAAATTTTTTATTCATCCAAAGGAAAACCAGAAGCAATTTGTAACCTCTGTTACTTTATTCACACAACCAAGAGATTCTAAATATCATTTTATGTTAGGTACCACTCCCCACACTAGAAATATATCATTAGTGGCTTGTAAGTGTATATCACTGACTCACAAATCTTATCTTAGGTAAATGGGGAATGTGTTGGGGCAGGAAATGAGTTCTTTGATTTAGAAAAAGTAGTCTTCTATTAGGAAAGGGCATGAGGGCATGATTATTCATTGTTTCCCATTTTAGGAGTGTTCATACAGGCAACATTAATCGTTGAAGAAAAAAAATTACCATTTCTACAGTGGGAGATAAACCCACCGTTTATTTTTCCAGGAATTTCTTTGACCTCTTTTGTTTGCAGAGTAAAAAGAAGCCACACCTCTTGAAAGACATAAGCTTTTTTCCCCCCTTTAATGGATCAATAGGCGTTGATTTGCTTTATTCTCTCATTAAATTCTAAAGGGGAGGAACCCTTTCTCACTCTGAATGTCTTGCATCATGCCGTGATCTAAGTGCACTTCCTGCCCCAAAGCCCACAATTGTGTTTATTTGTTGCTAATGCCTTTGTGGTCCATCACTTTGGCTGACTAAAGACGCTATTTCAAGTTCAGTTTTGCATCTTAGGCTCCGAACATGTTATGTATTCTAGTCTATGCCCTCTCTCACCCCTCTGATTCTCTCATAATCACGTAAAGCCTCTTTCCAACTGAAAACACTTCTTTAGAAAAGCAGATACGGCGATTAATCATCAAATATTATAGGCCTTTAGGAATGATTGTTAGATTTAGCCAAAATGATATGCAAATAATAGGAAAGGAATTATTTAGGTTCATGTAAGAGGTGATCTTGTACTTGTGGCATCATGAGGGAACAGGAGAAGCTTCAATACTTCATAGTCCTATCCTCTCCTGGTCTCCTGTCAGGGAGAGAAAGACTAGAAATAATTTCTGGGGTTTGTAGAGAAGTCTGGGTTTTTTTCCTGATATTGTAACCTCCTAATAACCATTGGCAAAATTATGCTAATAAATACAGGCCTACTTTGTGCAGGGTTATTATGACCATAAGCTTTTATTCTTTTAAAATGAGTAATTTAGATTTGAGCCTACTGATTAAATCAATGGATGCTATGTAGCCTCTGGGATCAATTTTTATTCTTTCATAACACATGCTTATTTTAAGAACTATTAACAATTCATTAAACGTGTATCTAATTGAGAGCTTTAATTTATGGATCAAGGCTTTTTTTAATGTCACTTTAATTAGATGGATCAAGGCTTAAATCAAGTTGGATTTATAGCTTTAAATGCCAGTATTATAAAAATAAATTGTTCTATATTAAAACATATTTATTGCTAAGGTTGATTCTAATTCTCTATGGGTATCAACTCATTTTATTAATTAGTGGTAACTGTGGTACAATAAATTATAAACAAATCAACCATGAATTTGTGTGTGTGTGTTTATGCGTGTGTTAAACTTATAGTTATTTCTGCTATTGCAAAAGTATCCAAATGCAGATTTATATAATTCCAAACCAGTTCTTAAAATTCCTTCATTATTTTCATTTCATGTTAATGTATATATAGAAGACATATCTGTAGGATCAGCCATCAGGTAAAATTTCTTTAGAAAACTAGCCTTCTCTTTTTTGTTTTGCTGTTTTGTATTTTACCCTTTATGATAAAACAAAATAAATATACCTAAGCAGAAAATTAGCCTTCCCCCAAATTAGGTATCCTCCAAATGTGTGGACATCATCTCCCAGAATATTCTTCAGTAACTATTTGCAGTGGAGAATTCCATACAACACATTTCTGTCAGTTGCTGCTCTAATTCAAATGAGACTTTGACAGCATTTTGAGAGCAACTGTGGCTGCCTCCAAGAAACCATACCCGCTGCTTTCATCACTTTGCATTCCTAGTCTCATGATGCTGTTGTATCACAAGGTTAGCCAAGAGACTTAAACAGTCAGGTAATAAGCTGCTGTATACACGTCCTGGAATCTACTTCTACCATGAGATTAGATTATTGAAGCCAGTCAGAGTTGGAAAATATCAGAAATCTGAATTTAAAACTCTGTACTCCAAAATATTCTTGCAGACATTTTAATTTTTTTACTGGCTGAGTTGATTTATGCCCGCTTTTTCATCCAAAAGGGCAACTAACAGATATGGAGCATAATTAAAGTATGCATGGTTAAAATATACATAATTAAAATATGAATATAAATGATGATAAAAGGAAAAGGAGCAGGCACCAAGATTGGTTTTGAATCCTCCTGACTGTAATTTCGGCTGACCTGAGTCAGAATAAACTGACTGACATCCAGCCTGAAGTATGTATATATGTCTAATGTCTACTACTTCTATGGGAATTTCTCTACTGGCAGTATTGCGTCAAAAGTTGAGATGTTTTACTGATGCAATACTCAAAATTCCCTTGCCACATCAGTTGAGTAGCAAAACTTGGTCTCAAGCCACTTGTGCTTTCTTGCTTTCTCTTCTAACGAAATTGGCTTGAAAACAAGCCTGGTGGTAAGGGAAAAGATGTTTGTGGTCAACTTTCATGGGCTGGGTTCCAATAAAGCACTTAGAATGTTTGCCTGACCGCATGAATTTGGTGGCCTCCCTCTGAAAACGTGGGGAGTTCGTGTGCTTATGAATGGATTAAAGGTGCAATGGGCTTTAACATCTGGCCAAAATTATATCTTAATGGCAAAGTAACTAAAACAAGCTTATTTAGTCAACTGAGGTTTGTTAAATGTCAGAATTAGTTGCAGGAGCATTGGAAGCTTAATAAACAACAGCCTTTCATTTCCTAAACAGAAATAGTTTTTTAGCTTTCTTGACAAAAGTCCCTTCCAAGCAAATGGTTTCTAATCAGGCTCATGGAACAAAGTCAAACGGTTACAATGCTGATGTGATGTTAAGTTGTATTTTTTAAAAATAAAAAATAAAAATATGGAAATAGTTCATGTATGAAGAGCTCTGGATAACCATGCTTGGACAATAGCAAAAAAAAAAGATGATATTGTGATAGATCCATGCATACCCATGATACAGTTGGTTAAGGCCCCTGGGGGAGGACTTGTGATAGGGCTTGGGGGTGGTTAATTCCTCCTTGAGGGAGGGGATAGACCCACCAGCTTTTAGAACGGTCATGGTGACTGCCTCCTCAAGTGGCCATTGCTTGATCCAACTATATCGTTTTCATCCATTCTCCAATCTTCCCCTTTTAGAGAAGGTTCTAGAAAAAACAATTGCACTGCAGCTTCAGAGGACTCTCGAAAAAATGGATTATCTGGATCTCTTTCAGTTGGGATTTAGACCTGGGGCAGGTACTGAGATGGCTTTGTATTGTGCAACATCTCCTTCCTCTAGAACTGGTTCCAATAGTTGTTGAGGGGGGAGGGAGATCTAGTGCACACCCTCTAGAATGTGGAGTATTGCAGGGCTCAGTTCTCTCTTCTTTCCTATTTAGCATCTACATGTTAAACTTTCAGTGAGGTCATGCAAAGGTTGGGGATTATATCACCAGTATGCTAATGATACTCAGCATACATCTCTTCCAGGCCTTTTGAGTGATGTCATGCACATCCTGTTCCAGTACCCAGAGGCTGTGGAGGCCTGGATGGGGTGGAATTGACTTTGGCTCAACTCAAGAAAAACTGAGAAGCTTTGGGTGTTCAGACCTCCTGGTACTGGGAATTTTTCATATTTGGTTCTGAATGAGGTGGCATTGCCTCAGACCTGGTGCAGAATCTGGAGATCCTCCTGAACTCACAGTTCCTATTTGAAGAGGAAGCCTACTCATGGGCTAGTCATGTCATCATGGCTTCCCATCAGGACTACTGCAATGAGCTCTACATGGGGCTGCCCTTGAAGAACATTCAGAAGTTTCAGTTGGTGCATAATGCACTTAATGGCACAGATTGTTTGATGCATTTAATACCATCACTTTGTGAGCTGATTGACTGCCAGTGTGCTGCTGTGTGTTCTTACCTTTAAAACCTGGGGGCCAGGTTACTTAAAGAGCCATATTTTCCAGTTGTTTCTACATGTCCCATCTGTCCAGCAGGATGGCATGCTGTGGGTCCTGTCAGCTAAGAAACGCAGGCTCACCACATTCAGAAAATGAGCATTTTCTGCCATTGCACCCAGCTTTTGGCACATTCTTCCCCTGGAGATTAGGTTGGCCCCGATCTTGCTGGGCTTTCATAAGACCCTAAAAACGAGGCCTGCAACCCTAAGTATGTGACATGACCTGTCTCCTGGCTATATGGATGATTATTGGCCTTCCTGACTGCTGCGTATTTTAATTTTTACATATGTATTTGTTTTACTTTTATCATTGTCCACCACCCAGACTCACAGAGATGGACAGCTACATAAATAGATGGAATGAATAAAGTTTGGTCTGATTATATATATCCTTTGGCCTTCAGGATGGCCTTGCATCAGTGGAAAAATATGATTAGGCAATATGCTTCTGAATGCTCCATGGCCAGTTCACTGTTTAAAAATCAAATTGCATACTATACAACACTGATCTTATTTTGGATGTGTAGAAAAGTAGTCTTATCTTCCCTTCATTTCTATTATATCTGTACTGTACTGTACTGTACTGTACTGTATAGCCAGAAGATGCTACTGTAGAAATAAATGATAAGGAAATGCCCAAAATTCAGAAGAGCGAATGAAAAACAAAACCCACAAAAAACTATATAACCCCTAAAGATTAGCAGATTTATTGTAACATATGTTTTGATAAACTACAGTCTGTATTTTCCCAAAGGTGCTTTTTCAAGAGGCAACTGGACTTTCTGGTTTTTCTTTGAAGATGTTTCTCTTCGCATCCAAGCATCTCATCTCTTCAGCTCTGGATGAGAAGTGAAATGTCTACAAAGAAAAACTAGAAAGTCCAGTTGCCTCTTGAAAAAGCCCCTTTGGGACAACCATGACCTGGATGACTGAGAATCTCCATAGATATACAGCCTGTATTGTTAGTTGGCTCTTTTTCTAGATCACTTTCCGCATCTGTTGAAATGGGCACCAGTCTCACAGTAATAAACCTGTTTTGGTACCATAGCTGACAATGTAGTTCAAAGGAAGCATTTCCAAGAGTGGCAGTTTTCTACCTTTGTCCCGCTGTGAGTAATTTCATCTACCTATGAGTTGGCTCTAATGCTTGTATGGTAACAATAGGAACATAAGAATCTGCAGTCATGATGAGTGTTGGTTAAAAATTTCCCAATCCCTAAACCTTTTAACCTCAGATATTAAGAACTGAGCTTGAGATCTTCTGCTTCCAAAGTACATACTATCCCACTAAGGTTGGCATCTGAATCTCAAAATGAATGCAATGTATGTGATTGTGGTGCTGTGCTGTGATCCCTGGGATTGGGAGGGAGAGAACAGTCTGGGGGAACAGAACAGCAATATGCTAATGTCATCCTGGGGACCTTGCTATCCTTAAAGATTAAGAGAACCTCTCTCACTCCCTACTTTTTTTTTCTTGACTTGCTTTTGATATATTAAGTATGAAAACCTACATGCTTTTTAAAATTTTCCTGCTGAAAACTTTAGTTGTTGCTCAAATTTGGTTACACGGACTGTTGCTCTCCATGGGTATGCCAGAAAGAAGAAGCTGCATGATGAGATGCCTGAAGCAAAGCCAGCCTTGTCAGTGCTATTGTTCTGAAGATATATAATGGTTAATATATTTGAAAAGGGTGGTTGAGTGACAACAGATGCAATACTAGATTATATATTTATTTAATTATGTTTACATTAGTCAAAAGCAATCAGACCCACAAGGGAAGGAGAGCTGGGGCCTAGGCAATAGGAGATAGAGCAGGGTTGTGAAACTCATGGCCCGCAGGCCGGATGCGTCACGCACTGGCCACGCCCACATCCAGTATAACAAAGGGGGGGGGAGTTGTGATATGTCACATGACGCCACCATGATGACATGAGTTTGACCCCCCTGAGATAGAGGAAGAAGGTACAAGACTGAGGCATTAAAAAGACCCTTTTGAGGATCTGAGAGGTCTTCCTTCGCAGATGGGAAGATTCTTCCCTCACGCTGCCTTCTGCTGCCAGTCAGTTGAAGCCCCTCTCTCTAAGTGCCTGATCTTCCATCTGCTGGGTGGGAAGGGTGATATTTCCTAGTGGTCCTTGTGAAAATCCTGGCAAAGACTACACCACCTCTTGCTTTTTGCACTCCCTAAGTTGAGATGTCTCAGTAAGAAATCCATCATTTGCTCTTTACAGGCTTCCCGTTGATACCTTCCTGCATACATGCTGTAGCCAGAAGCTTATATTTCGATGACAAGTAAGTCACTCCTGTCTTTGAAAGAGTTTTTAATTTATTTTTTTTAAAAAGTCTCTTACAAGAAAGAGGACAGAATTATTATTATTCTTTAACTTTTTTTTTTGCTTTTGTTTTATATTCTGCAGCTGCTGGATCAGTTCAGAGACTCATCTGCTGTATATCATCCATGGTCCTATTTGTGTTGCTCTTTTGGTATGAACTTATACAATTATAAAGGCAATCTCTCTCTTTTTTTAAAGAACTTTCTTGGTTTTATGTTTTCTCAATCTGTAAGGACTGTTAATCTTTTATTTGGACACAAGCTAAACGACAAGTACATCGAACGTGGTCACCAACATTTGAGAGTAGGGATTTCTTGTGAAGTTGAATGTGTCAGTGTTTGATGTCAGTGCTGTGATAGTCTGTTTCACTGGTTGGAATCCAAAGAGTTGAGTGTCTGTATTATTGGGCCCCTGGGACAGATTGACGTTTGGAGCAGGATAAGTTGCTCCAGCAAGCCTGATAATGTACCTGCTGAGCAGAGCTGCTTCCACCAGTCTCCCTTGCCTCCTGTCAGGCTGATCTGGTTATGCAATAGCAGTGCTGTAATGCTGAGGAGTTCTATGGTTACCATGTGTATTCATGTTCAACAGATGTTCAGGTTTTTTTTTCCTCGGCTTGCAAAAACAAAATGATGGCGTGTGTGTGTGTGTGCAAAGCTCTTGTTTTTCAGATGCCTTTAACTTCAGCTACAACTTCCATTGTAAGACTATCTCTCCAGTAGCCTGCAGCCTCCCTAGCTTTTCCATTTTTCATCCCCAGTGAAGGGAGCCTGAGAGAACAGCTTTGTGAGGTCTTTTCAAAGCAGGAAGCAAAGACAGTTTGGGGAAACTGCAGAATGATAGAGAACGCGGTAATGGAAAACAGTAGGAGCAGCACTACCAACCTTAGTCATTGTAACACCATAACCTTCTAAATACCAACCCAAGCCATAGAAAATGAAATATTAAAAAAATAAAAGATCTCTGATGAAAAAGAAAACTTTGGAGAAATGGAAAAAGCGATCTTGGCTCAAGCACTAGACACTGCAGATACTAACAGCAAAGGTCTTGGCTGGAACTCATTGAGGAGTGGCATCACAAGTAGTGTGCCAAAGTCCCTTCAACAATTTTCTCACAAGGAGTTCTCATCCTCCTTCCTAGCAACTGCTTGTCTTCTGAAAAAGTTTGCCTGAAGTCAGGACAGTCATCCAAGTGCTTTTTAAGACTTCTACCCTTCACATGTTTGGGAAACAAGCACTTTCCTAATCAGATCCTGGCTTCAGCTGTTGCTTGAGTTCATTAGGAAAGAGGCTGAAACTAAAACCACTTGTTGCATAATCACTGGTTTTAATACTGAATATTGGATGTCATTTTGGCTTCCCGTAGTATAAAAGCTTCCAACAAATTATCATAAATGAGTAGTGGTAGGCTGCATGTATAAATTGATACAGCTGTATTCTTGAATACTTCCTCTGATTCTGGTCACCCACTGAACAGTTATATTACAGTATTGCAAAAAGGTATGGAAAAGGGCAATGAACATCATTAAAGGACGTCAAGCATTGACAGATCTGCTTTCAAATGAGTGGTGGTAACACATGCACTGTAAGTTCCATTATATTTAATGGAACTTGTTTCAGGATTACAGGCTAGGAATCAGTGTAAACAATTATACTAATAGACCGAGGTTTCTGTTTTGCTTGCATCGTTGGGATTTTCATGTAATGAAGATTCTTATGAAATGGCTGGTTTAGGGGGAATGTACCTATTCCACTATTGACTAGTCATAGAGTCCTCATTCATCAGGAACCAAATTAGCCAACTTGTATCTTGCCATTTCCTCCCCAGGATGCTTTCTACAATCACAGTTTCCCTCTATTTTTTTTTCCTGACAGACAACTTTATTTCCAAAGAAAGCATTGAATTACAGTAATGTCCCTCTTAATTAATGATTGGTAGAGAACCTGGCAAATATCAGAGGAATTGGAGTTTGAATGATTAAATGATTGGTCACAGCTTGGTGACCAATACTCATAGACATGAATGATGATCATATATGAGGACGTTGGCTGTTGCTGTTATGGTCTTTTGATGGTCTACTTTGTGACTCCAGGAGAGAGCTCCAATCAGTAGAAAATACAAAATGCAAAGAGACTGGGACCATGCACTTAATCCTACCCCAGCTTCTCTTCAGCCTCCTCTGAATCTGAAAGTGGGAATGACTGTATTTGCATTGGCTTGATGCAGTTAGTTATCAGAACAAGCCAACCTCCTTATTTTATTCTAGCACAGAAAGCTGCAGTCACATAAATGTCAACACAAATAAAGCTGTCCTCCTCCACCAAATGTGTGGAGGCTGGAGAGAAGAGAAACCAGGACTGTGTGCACAGTCATATTCCCAAGTGAGATTAAACTTTTCATGCATTTATGCAAACACTAGAATTGTCTCCTACTGTCTCCTAAGAGACAATAAGAGATGATTCTATTGTCCTATTGTCTCCTAAGAGAAAAGAATTCAGGTTCCATTACACAGTAGGAGCCTCCTTCAGCCTAACTTTGAGAACTGGAATTGCTTTTCTTTGAGAGGTATAGGCTTCTTATTCTATTTTCCTGCAGCTTGTTCTTAAAATAGTTTCATTCTACAGCAGTGAGTCAAAGGCTCAAATTCTGATGAAATCCATGTCTCTTAGGACTATTCCATATTTGGAGGGGACAGAGGGGAATTCTAATTATAAAATGTCAAGAAAGAGCATGCTTCTCAAAATATCACATCATTTATTTAAAAGATAAAACTTATACCGTACAGATTTTGATGTAGGACCAAAAGGAGCTGAAGAACTGGCCATCATCACTGGGGGAAGCAACAGTATCACCGTGCTCAATAGTTGCCCTTATATACATAAATTTCTGATGACCGATACTTCATGTGATCCTCCATTGCAACCATCTTGGCAGGCAAAGTCAATGGGGAACCATCATAACTACGAGACAGTTGCCAAGTCCAAATTTTGATCACGGGGCCATGGGGATGCAACAATGGTCGTAACTGAGAAAAAAGGTCATAAGTCACTTTTTTTCAGTGCTGCTATAACTTTGAATGGTCACCAAATGAACTGTTGTAAGTTGAGGACTACTTGTAAGTGTGTGTGGATATTTTCCTCTGATTTTCTTCTTTAAATACAAAAAAAAAGGAAAGAACAATAACTCCAGCAACATAATAACAAAAACAAAAAAAATCAAAATGTCAAGTTTGATACTTTTACATAATACTAAGCCCCTGTGCTTTAAATAATCGGGACAACTACTAACATCATATTAACACAGAATTTAAAAGCAGGAGGGACAGGAAAAATAGAGGAAATAGCACAACATATGAGAAAATCCAAAACAATTCCAAAATGTTTGACCAGTTTCCTTGAAAATATTGAACGTAAAGATTTACATCTGTACTGTAGTTATTTTATGTAGGATGCAGAAAACTTCTTATTTGTTATGTCTTACTTCAAGGGGCCATTCTTTCATGATAAACCATCTAAAATGTGTTAATAGTGCTAAGAATAATCTAATAAAGTAACCTGTCAATATTATCAGGAAAAAAAATGGTTTTGTTTGACAGGCTTGGTCTGGTCTATCCAGATATGTTTCAGAGCTCTTTTCTGAATTTTCATTATTTACTGATACAAAGTGATCAAACCAATTACTAATTATTGCTATCTTAGAAAAATATAATAAAACAATGCAAACAATAATTTATCTTCTTGTGAAATAAAAGGGTCTTTAAATCATATAGTATGGTTAATGCCAAATATATTGTAACATGCTATTTTAAACACTTGCATTTTTTAAAGTTTTTCACAATGAATTTGGACCTCCTATCCCTGTCATTTCAACCACTGTCTTTCCACCACAACTCAGATACTTTCGGGGTTTCAATTTGAATGTGCAACGTATGATCTGTAAAAGAAAACCATAAACAGAAAACCACAAAACACTTTTCTTTCCCTTGCAGGTGAATCTCTTTTTCCTGTTGAACATTGTCCGCGTTCTAATCACAAAGTTAAAAGTCACCCATCAGGCGGAATCCAATCTCTACATGAAGGCAGTCAGAGCCACTCTCATACTGGTGCCCCTACTCGGCATTGAATTTGTGCTGGTCCCATGGCAGCCCCAAGGCCGTGTTGCTATAGAGATTTTCAACTATGTGACGCATATCCTGATGCACTATCAGGTATCAAGAGTTCAGAAGTATTGGGAATTTATAGTGCTTGCAAACTGTACAAAATGAGTAAAAAATTAACTGATTTCTTATTCAAGCAGCAGTTGGAAGTCCCGAATACGTATTTTAATACAGTATTTTTCTCAAATTTCTCATATTGAGAACTGAATGACAATGCAAGAATGAGAGAAAGGGAACAAGTCTTTCACATTTTTTGCCTTCGGGATCGTTTTTTCTAAAGATATGAAAGGGAGTAAAAGTGTTTTTTTTGTAGCCTGGCCTTTTACAATCATGCATGAGTTCCTTCTAAACTTTGTAGTTAACTGCACTGGCAGGTCTCCTTCTAAGATCTGTTTTCTTAGCCAGTAACATTTGGCTGTGGAATAGCCACAAGATCCAATGTAAAGCCAAGTGAAATCATGATTAGAAAGAGAAGAACAATTTTCAGATTAGAGCAAATGACATCAAAGTTGCAGTCAGCAGAGAACTAGTGCATGCAAGTTATCGCTTTTGAAGATATATTTTAGAATCCCCTTGTTTCAGTCCTATTTATGTTGTTCTAACTAGGATGGATCAATGAAGATTAAATCAAATGATATTTATGACCTGTAAACCCCACTGGCTTCCAGCTGCCTGTCACTCTTTCTCCAAAGTATTCTTGATAATTAAGGTTCCTCTGGAATGGCATGAGTTGCAGTTCAGGGAATCTGCTAAAAGCATAGCCATGGAATGACTTCAGAGAGAATGCCTGGTTTGGGTTATAATATCATTCATTCATCAAATATAAACATATGTAAGGCAAGTAATAATTTCTTGTTTTACTCTGCAGGGTTTGCTGGTGGCAACAATTTTCTGTTTTTTTAATGGAGAGGTACAGTAATTCATTTATATATCTTTTTTTATGAATGAGTTGGATTGCTGGTTTGAAGCCTAGCTGTGTTCAAGGTTATAAAAGTAACTAGAAAAGTAACTTACTACTATTAGTTTACTATTAGTAAACTAATAGTAGTAAAGAAAAAGCTTTTAGGATGGTTCTAGATCAAGCTTAAATCATCCTGCATCTTTCATGGAATTTTAAGATTGTCTTCCATTACCTATTAACCATCTTCCCCTCCCCCCCACTGCTGCTTTAATCATTTTCACACATAAAATGCTCAAAGAGAATGCACTATACCACGGGTGTCAAACTCGCCACATCACGTTGCCATCACATGACGTTTTGCGACGCTTTTCCCATTTGCGTAGCTGGGATGGGCGTCACCTGCGCATGATGCAACTGGCCCACAGGTCGCCAGTTTGATACCCCTGCACTATACCTTTCAGTGAGTCACACTGAACTATCTGTCTGGAATAGTTTCTTATCTGTAGCTGAAAAGGGAAACAACGTCTTTCTAAAATATAAGCACCAAATATAATACATAAATTTCTTGCAAGTAAAAACAAAATAAATAAATAAATTTAAGCCAGAATTATCCATGAAACCTACAGATGGCTGATTTTGCAGTTATATTTTGATGGGTCTCAAACTACAAGACCCTTACAACGTGTTGATTAGTTTTCAAAGTATATTTTTTTATGATTCATGGCAGAAAATTGTTGTTCCCCAAATAATTATCAAGAATGGGGAAACACTGATCAAGAGCTGATAATTTTGAGCCACAAGATTCCCTTCAACATTGCTTAATCTTTAACAGAGCAGATTTGCAGTCTTTCTCTTCTGCTATCAACTGTTCTTAGAGGCGATGAATTCCATTCACATTTCATCAAGGCCTCTAGTAAATCAAACTTCCTGCTGCACAGGTGGCTTACCACATTGTATGAACGGAAACTATTGTAAAGCAGAACATCCTTCCAAAGAAATGAGTAAACAAATTCAGATCTTATGTGGCTTCATTTGTATTAGCCAATATATTTTTAACCAAGGTGAACTCTATTCAGGAAACAGTTTTTCTACCAGCTTGATGGAAATATAAATCAGATTTATCAACTGACAAATCCTGCAGGATTAAGCCAAGAAAAATGTCTCACATGCTGCTGAGCATCTAAAATTGATCAGTAGTGTTACAGAAAAGTTATTACATACATATGCAGTCTCTATCCTTATAGTTGCTCAGAGAGATATATGTGGATTCTCAAACGTCTTTCAACCAGAGATTCTTCCTTGCAGGCCAACAATTTCAAGGCTAATAAATAATTTATGTTATAAATAAATATAACGATTATATTTGATCAAGTGGTCCATATTCCATAAAAGCTCCTTCTATAATGCATGTGTTAATCTTTTTGTGCTGCCTGAAGATTATTTGCTGTTCTTGTAATACAGCTACTTTTTTGGAAAATATTTTGTAACATTTTCCTTTTATTCAAAAAGACAGTCATTGCACGCACATTTCTGTGTCTTTAAGCACCTAAATCAAAGGTTCTTTTGGTTATTATAGAAAGAGCTGGGATGAACTAAAATTCAATTAATGGTATTTGGGGTACATTTGGGGCCATAAAATCTTAAGGAGAGTAATCTGTACTACAGAATTCAGGGCTCAGTGTGGTGGAAATGGAAAGTGGAAATATAAATATAAATAAGTATTTAATAGTTATTAATGCTATTAAAGAAAGCTTACGCCACAATATGTATAGCCTTAAATTATTCAAGTGACCAAATGAACCATCTAAAAATGCAAGGTTATTGTATATGTTTTTCCCCTTATACCTTGACTTTTTGAGATATCTTTTCTTGTTTTTATATACCTTAGTTGCTCAGTGCTGTGTTCTTCCTGTGTTCTTCCATGTCACCAGAAAGTGGAAAAAAGCTCAATAGTCTTTAGTCTTGACCAACGATATGCAGTTGTTGATCAAGAGTAGAAGAGAAAGAAAACAAGTTCCAGTTTTTTCCCCCTTTAACTTCTATTAGTTATTTTTTTCTTTTTTTCTAAAATAGGTCCAGTCTGTTCTACGGAGGCACTGGAATCAGTACAGGATCCAGTTTGAACATAGTTTTGCCCACTCTGATGGTCTCCGGTCAGCTTCTTTTACAGTTTCTTCCTCCTTCACTGATGGCCAAAGCTTCAGTTTTAACCATGACTGCCCCAGTGAACATTTAAACGGAAAAAGCTTTAACGAGGTGGAAAATGTTGCTTTTAAACCTGAAAAGCTGTATGGGTGATTACAGAAGACTGTCAGTTCTCATCAATATGTTATTTCAAATAGATGGCTCCCTGAGCAGCAGTGACTTTTGGGGGAATGGTTGTTCTTGAAGAATGCAATTACTTTCAATTTGTGTATTGTGTCCACATGCATTAGCATATCTTCGCATATGAATGCTTGTATACTGGAGCTGGTGACACCCAATCATTGGAATGTTAAGTTTCAATCTCTGGATTTAAAACATTCAGAAAGATGCTGGTTGAGATTCATGGGATCAATCATGCCCTAGTTAGATCTGTACTTGTATATATGTTTTCTGCATATGAATATATCTGGAGATAGATAAATTTTGCCTCTTCAACTTCTACTGTGTAGAGAAATTGGGCAATTTATTTTGTATGAAAGGAATCAAAGATAGTTCTGTATTTTTTTCAGCAGTTTGTATCATGACAGGGTTGTCATTTTGCAGCCATTTTGTTGCTTCAAAAGTTGTATATACGGTATTTATCACATTCTGTTGTCTTAAGTGCAACCAACAAACACAATCTAAATCTTGAAGGAAAAAAATCACTAAGTGCAAAGTAGTTTTTGGATTGACTGTGCAATTTCTATGTCTGACAAAGATGGATACAAACCAATCTGCAATATTCTAAATAAAGTGGATTCAAATTTACTAGAAATATGAGAGCCAACATTTTCAAATATGCCTCTTCCTTCAGTTCCTGTGAATACAGTCATCCCATCAATATCTGGTAGGCATACAAACTGATGACAAGGTGGATTTTCTCTGCATCTCTGAGCTTCCATATCTATCTATCTATCTATCTATCTATCTATCTATCTATCTATCTATCTATCTATCTATCTATCTATCTATC
>JANHFL010003359.1:247816-262135 GCA_032468155.1 Oxyrhabdium leporinum
GCTGTAAACCGCCCCGAGTCTTCGGAATGGGGCGGTATATAAATGTAAAAATAAATAAATAAATAAAATAAATATAAACCCCACCAGACTTATTATGGAAACACAGGAGGGTATTTCCTCCGCAGAGCGTTAGAAAAAATACACTGAACTTATTGGTAAAAAAAGTAAAATAAATGTGATTCATTTTTTAAATATTTGATAAACTCAGCTAAAGACAAAAATTGTTGTTGTTGTTGTTGTTATTATTGTTATTATTATTATTATTATTCCTTTCTTGAGGGGATGTAAACCAAACTTAGGTAAGATCACTTCTTTTGTTTACAAAAGGTTCCTGTTTTATCTCCAATTAAAAAAGAAAGTTTTGCTGCCAACAATAATATTGAGCTAGATAGGTAGCTTTCTTTTCTTTTCTACTAAATGCAGCTTTATGGTAGGGTACATAAAGAACCTCCTGTTATCAAATGTTTTCTCCCACTCCCTTACTCTGATTCAGTTGTAGACCTTCTTTGGATGATGATGTCATCTGGAGGGGCTGCTAAAAAGAGGTTCTTCTTACTGGTGGCACTTCATTTGTAGAATGTTTTTATATCCACAAGCTTGACAGTTAGCTATTTTTCAATTGCTATTGTAGATGGTGCTGTTCTGCTATCATAATGCCATGCTTCATATTTTATTTCGTATCTACACTGCCTTGGGAGAGTGGTTTTATGAAAGCACTCTTTATGAAATAAAAATTTCACAGTATGCTTCCTTGGCCCATCCTCCACTTCTTTGGTTGCTGTTTCAGAAGCTTGGAATATAATGATGACATAATATTACATCTTTTTTATTACTTAAAGTTGTCACATTGGCTCTGGAAGGAGATCAGCTGGAGAATGAGAAGGTAGTAGCTCTACATGCAGTGTAGTGAGTACTTTCAGGTTTAGGATTTAAACAACTCTTTTTTTAAAAAAAATCTTGATTGAAATAAATTATCATCCACAAAAACAGAGATTCGGAACTGATATTACTGCATATAGACAATGGAGATGCATGCTTAGACTAGGTTTCAGAAGAATCCTTACATAAGGAAACAAAAGCAGGAAAATGCTTAGTGAGCGTGATGAGTTAACAAAAGATGCCCCTGAAAGGAGGAGGAAATGAGATATGGTGGACCCTTTGAATGATGCTGATCTTCACCCAATTCATTGTCCTTTGTTATTCTTATGAATACACAAATATCAAAGAACTGGAAGAATGGATAAATGGATATGGAGACACACTAAAGAGATCAAATCTAGGTTTCTCAATTACAACTGAAGAAGGCATGGAAAGCTTTGCAGAGTAGGGAATGAGACGAACAATCAGCAAAACACAGCAGGAAAACCAGGAGGCAGTGAAAACAAAGAAATTATTAGACACTGACCAAGTTAATGCATGATGAACTCTATTTGAGGATCTGTTCTTAAGATAGCTCTTTTAGATAAGTTTATCACACCAGGTGCATGCTGTTCTTAATGTGTCCACTTAATTTCAGAGATCTAACTAAATACTTTTTTATGAAGTCATGTCTTCAATTAGCAAAGTGATTAACATGATCTACAAATTCTATAATGGATCTTTAGAATTTGCAGGGGTAAAGTTTAGAGAAAGATACATTTTTAGAAGAATACATTGATGAGATCTTTCTTCTAAGCCATGCAATATTTTACTAAAATGCTTACAGAAAAAAAAGACCACTGGTGGAGTTCACATTCTCTGATTTAGCAACACAAACAAGCTGAAGAAAAACCACATCAAGTTAAGAATGATTCATGGATAGCTCCTGGCCTAAGTGAATTCAGGACCTCCAAGGAGAAGTGAATTTCAAATGTTTGATTTTAAGAACGTACTCCGTATCTGACTCGTGTCCACTTTTTGCTGATTGATGTGTTCTTTCTCCAATCCAAAGAAATGGCCACCATCCCAAAGAGAAGACTCACATTAAAGTGTTTTGTAGAAGTATGCATTGCATCCCCCAATCTATTTTGTTCCCTACAGAAATTTATCATTTAAATGAAAGTGACTGACCCAAGATCACTGTTTCTTTTGTGCCTGAGATAGGACTAGAACTGAGGGCCTTTCCATTAAATATATATTAAGTATATATATTAAGTATATATATATATATATGGTCAAAAGTCTCTTTTTCTCTTGAAATAATTTTGAAAGCAAATTATCTTTCATGAAATTAAAAGAGAACTGTCAGGCAGTACTGCATAACACATCTTCCTTCATGCTGGAGAAAAGGAAAATTTAAAGAATTGTTTCCCAGAACATTATTCACAATTCATTATAAGTACTGTATATGATGATGGTGATTTTTTTTTGTTTTGAAGTTGGATGTCCCAAATATTATTTTTCTTAATCATACTGATTACATAATTCCAGAAGCCATGCCTCTCCCCACTATTTCCTCTCTCTATATATATATATGTATATGAATGTGCATACAATACACAGACACAGACACACTTATGAACAAGACAATAATTAATATTTGTGTTTGCTTCTTATTGGTCTTTAGCACTGATCAAAGGGAGAAAAAGACAACGACACTGGGGCTATGTCTCATAATATATTGAGTATACAGTATATGAACTGGTCATTCTTCATGCTTATCGTAATTAATTTAACTGAGGAAGCTAAACAATGAATTATAATTCTTGATGACTAAATAAAATTTGTCAAAATTTGAATGACTTTTTACCACTGGACAAACAAGTTTGAATTATATGATTCTGGAAGAACTGGAATAATTTATTGTTGAATAATTTATTTTAATTAATGTTTTTCTTGGCTAGATTGTAGGGGAGGACTTATGATACTGTATTACCATACTGCATTCTGGTGGGTTTTTCTTCTCTTTCTGTTCAAGTTTTACTACATTTGCTTTTGACATGTAGTTTGATAGTTTAAACTGAAATGTGTAAATCTTGTATTCAGCAATTATGAATTGGCTTTGTTCTCAATGGGCATTATAGCAGAGAAAGGCACAAGCATCCCACAAGCAATGCAAAGAGAAGCTTTTAGGCACAGCTATTGGACAAAAGGCTGCAAGGAAGCCAAAAAAAAGAAACAGGAGGGAGAAAACAGCTCTAGAGATGTTTCATTCTCCACAGAGGAATGGGTACCAGTGTCTCTCTATGTGGGAGAATGGCTCCCAAGCTTTGGAACAAATATTTAGAAATCGGCATAAATAATATTCTTTTCTGTCTTGATATTATGTAATAGACACATTTACACATACCAGATATTTACTAAAAAAATCTAATTATTCCTCTTCTATATAAGGCATTTTCTGGGAGAAACACCAAGGTGTGAGACTCCCAAAAAGTTATATCACCTCATCTTTCTCAAAGCCTTCTACACAGGGGAACAGATGCCCTTGAATAACCCTGGATATAATGAGGCATCCAGTTACATATTTTGCCTTCTAGTCCATTCTCTTCTCAAATCTCACTACAGAATCGCGTCTTGGATTAACCACAAGATAACAGCTTGTGCAAGCATTGCTTCTCTTTGAGAGATGATCCTTCAAGGTAGATCCCACATTTAAGCTCCAGCCCTGAAGATCACTGGCTTCTTTTCGTATGCCAGCAAAGACAGGGAGATAATGTAAGCATTATACGGCATACATCGGATGGATAGTTATCTAGTGAAATTAAGAAAAGATGAAAGAACTAGAATCCTGAAAAAAGCCAGGGAACAGAGCACATACCATCACCTGATCATTTCTATTTTTAAAGAAATCTTTATCAAAATGACTGGAAATATGAAATGAAAGACATTTTTATAGCAGTTTTGAGGGTGTGAAAAACCACACTTAAGTTGTCAGAAATAAAAAGAAATTAATGAACTCTAAGCCATAAGGAAACAGATGCCGAAGATAAGAATTCTATCAAGAACCAGAATGTGAAGCAATATGAAAAGCACAACCAATAACACTGTGCAATCTGCACAGCTTTCACTTCCTACAAGATTTTTTTCTCAGATGGCGAAAAATACACAAGTATATATTTTTCTGCCATTAAAACAAATATAAATGAGCCACTCCTTTCCTGATTGTATAATGTTACAATAAAAACCTGAAAAGGTCCCAAATAATTAAAAAATAAAGTAGAGGGCAAGAACAGAAGTCTCCTTATCCCCTCTCCTATGCATAGCAGTTTTCCAACTTGTGGAAACAGATACAGTTATAGCAGAACTTGCATTAATTGATAGCTCTTGGATGCTATAGATACTATGCCTTCCTTTCTTGTCAAATCCTGAGGCAAGGGAAGTCTAACATCTGAGGGAAGTAGAGTTTGTATGTGGTGAAATAGTCTATTCATGGAATGTTTTATACTCTATAGCCTTCTAACCGTTGTAAGTATATTTGTTGGTGATGACCTAATCCTAACCCTAGAATGAGCTAAAAAATAATGTAAAGATAATTTGCAACAAAATTGTAGATTAACAAGTTAGTTTCATGGTAAAAATGATAAAATCCTTAGGCTTAAGGCATTTCCTGACAGTGAGAACAATTTGCTTGAGCAGGTGGTTGGACTAGAAGACCTCCAAGGTCTCTACCAACTCTGTTATCCTATCTTCTATAAAGAGCATGAGTATTATGCAATATCACTGCATGTTTTTCACAACATTATCTGTTGGCTTTCTTTCTAATTCACAACAGATGGCCATCAGAAGCAGACTGATTTGTTCCTACTGAAATTCCCATTTTATAGGAGAGATCCAGAAACTTGAGCACCAGAATCATATAGGGCTCTGAGTCAGAAAAAAAATGGATGGGCATGCAGTTTGATGCCCACACTGATCAGTGACCTGCTTCTGTTCCCAGTCAATGTCAGTGACAAAGTCAACAGATTTTATGGAATCCAAGCCTAACAGATTTAACATGCTGTTGGAATTATGGGGAAAAACTTATCAAAGCTAAAAATATACAAGAAAGTAGGTTCTGCTTTGGTACCTGTGCCATACAGTAGTTAGGAAGAAACTGGAACAGTACAGTAGGGAAACATTTCCTAGGCCAGCCTAATGGACCCCTAGTTGAATATGCTTATTATGTTGTACCAACTACTTTGGCTTATGTCCTTCTGACTTACACACAGAGAGCAGAACAGAATAACAGAGTTGGAAGGGACCTTGGAGGTCTTCTAGTCCAAACCATTCCTCCTCAGGCAGGAAACCCTATACCATTTCAGACAAATGGTTGTCCAATCTCTTTTTAAAAACTTCCGGAGTTGGAGCCTTCAGAACTTCTGGAGGCAAGTTGTTCCACTGATTAATTGTTCTGTCAGGAAAATTCTCCTTAGTACTAAGTTGCTTCTCTCCATGATTAGTTTCCACCCATTGCTTCTTGTCCCACCTTCCGGTGCTTTGGAGAATAGCTTGACTCCCTCTTCTTTGTGGCAACTCCTGAGACACACATATACATATGTTATATTCTAGCTATATATATAGTATGACTTATCTTTCATTCATTGTTTATATATTTATTTATCAATACAGAATGTTACATTATTTTGGCTATTTAATTGTGTCTGTGTTCAGTTATGTGTGTGGCAGAAGACAAATCGGTTCTATACTTTCAGAGTTATTAACTTTTGTCTATTAAAACAATATCTTCTATTGTCTGATGAGATTTTTTTTAAAGCCCAAGTAAGTCAGTTTCCTTTGCTGCTAAAGAATTAAACCTTTCTTACAGCTCAACCATACTTTTAAAAGAAAAAACAAAAGAAGAAGCTTATTTTCAGGAGATAATAACAAAGACAACAGTATGGGCAGATGGTGCAAAATTGCACAATGAAAATCAAATATGGTGCTAGGACAGAGAGTTAAATCTCCCCTTCATTCAGAAATTTCTTTCCTAATGTACCAACTAAACAAGAAAAGGATTCTACAGTTCATAAAATGAATTGGAAATATAATTGCTGAAAATATACAAGAAAAACTATAATTGAATATTTATATATTATTAATCTCAATTCTGCCCTTCAGAGCTGAGGGAATAAGTAGATACTAGTTTTAATAAGGAAGGTTGAAGGACTTCTGTTAAAAAAAAATGGTAGACCGATTTCTTTGAATAGGTAACCACAGCAGAATGAAATGTTGGCTAATGGACTTTCTCTTCAATAATATCTCTCCAGACAAGGAGAGGACAAGAGGAGGCAGCTGCTCCTCAGGAGGAGACAGCAAGATGGTGGTCTTCAGAAGGTTTAGAGCTCTGGGAGAAGTCTTTTAACATTGTGCAAAGTGGAAGAGGATGAGAACCAGCAGTAAAATAGATGGGTTCAGTTACTGCAGTAATAGGGGCACAATGGGAAGCCTAGAAGAACAAGACTGGGGGCGATCATCTTGGAGAATATCTGCCTACGTGGTTTCCAAGAATCATGACCAACTAGATGTTAGATAATCAATCAACATGTACATGATTTATAAACAAAGATGCCTATATTAGGAATGCATGTTCAAAAGCATTTTGCTGGAAAAGGCACACAATCCAAAACGTTGGTAGGCCATTGGCCTAGAGGATTTGAACATCCACTCAGGAACTTCTGCAGGTTGAGCAAAAGGCCAAGATAGCAGAATGGACTATACAATCAAAGCCTGCTTCTTCACACATGTGTCCAGTTACTGCGGGTGTCTGAGATTTTTTGAATCTGGTTTTCTGAGGTAGCAGCCAGGTAACGTTGCTGCACCTGCTAGTAACTTTATTAATTCTTTCCAGTTCAGCCACTCTCATCAAGTGACTGACATGAATCGTTGGCAGCTGGATAAGAAAAGGGCGTGTATCGTATTCAAAATGGTTTCTATAAAAATGCCAACCCTTCCCTGTTATAAATACCTGATGTGATATCCTGTTCCACTATGAAAAAGGGTGTAGGGCTGCAATTATTCAACAAAAGAAATCTGATTGTTTAGTTGATCTTTTGCCCTAGCTTGGACCGCATTGTTTCAGATCAGTCTATTTGGTTGCTCATGGAAACTGTGTTGTCATTCAAAAATACCACTGCAGTGGTTGACCTTCGTATTCTTTGATGCTGTTACATATGTCTAATAGATGGGGCTTATATAATGTGGTAAAAGTTGTGCTCAGGGCACAAAGCCAAGTCCAGCTGTGTGCAGCACAGCAAGAGATCCATGTCATCTTTAAAATTGCAGAAATCATCAATTTCAGAGACAGTTTCAAAAGGCAGGATTGTTGAACAGCTGTCAGAGCATTGGACCCTGAAGCTGGAACAATGCCAATCTTAATATGCCCCAGACAGACACACTTACCTGTTTTCCCTGTGGCCAGGAATCAGACAAATATACCAGAATTAAGTATTAAGTATAGAGGTGCAGATAACTAACAGTCTGAACTGGTCTCTCCACATGTCATCCTTAGTGAAGCATGCAAACCAGCATCTGCATTTCCTGCATCGGATGAGGAGAGCACATCTTTCTCCTTCTGTCCTGGCCACTTTTTACAGAGGCATGATTGAAAACATTTTGACAAACTGCATCACTGTTTGGTTTGGTGGCTGTAGCACCTCAGAGAGAAAGTCCATTCACAGAGTAGCAAGGACAGCTGAGAAGATTATAGGAAGCTTGCTTCCTGTCGTTCAGGATACTGCTTATAAGCACTATGTGCGTAGAGCTCAAAGCATTGTTAGAGACCCCACACACCCATTTCATGGTCTGTTTCTGTTGCTCCCCTCTGGGAGGAGGTTTCAAAGTATTTCTACCAAGACTACCAGATTCTGTAACAGCTTTGTTTCCTATGCCATCTGTCTGATAAACTCGTAAGGTTCGTTTTTCTTGCCATGTGCATGTGTACATCTGAACTAGGCTGTCTTGCGTCTCTGTGTCATATAATATATGTGGGTATGTGGGTATATGCATAATTTTCATTTATTTGTTTGTTTGCCATGTTTATGTAGTGTGTATTGGAGGAGGTGACCCTTTGACAGCTGTATGCAACAAAATTTCATTTTAATGTATGACGATTAGTGTACATTTAAAGTGACAATCAAATTATCTAAGTCTAAGAATTGAGAAAACCAACTGGTGGGGATAGAGGAAAGAAAGGCGGAAAGGTTCAGTTAGTTTCCTTCCCAACATCTGCCCCTACATCCATCTGGTTCTTCACTGAAGAAACAAATATTTGTAGCTTAGTTGAGTCCTTGGCAGGAAAAATCAAAGGCATAATTACAGGTTAGTTGAAACCTGGCTCAAAAACAGTAACTGTGAGAGGGAGTCTTGGAATCCTAGTGGACGATCACATAAATGTGAGTCAGCAGTGTGCAGCAGAATCCAGAAAATCTAATACAATCCTTGGTTGTATAAACAGAGGCATAAAATCAAAATCATGTGAAGTATTAGTACCGCTTTATAAAGTCATAGTAAGGCCACACCTGAAATACTGCATCCAGTTTTGTTTGCTTACTTATGATCAAAGATCAAAACTTATCAACTATACATCAGATGTAGACATAATAGAAATGAAAAATTAAACAAAAGTAAACATAGGTGAACTTAACATGGTTATATATATTTGTCTCCATATGTATCTGAATAAAATTTTAAGCAAAGTGTTCCCAAAACTATCAAACCAATTTAGCAACCCTAGCAGAGTAAGTAGAGATTTATCTTAACAAAATAATACTTTTCTTCTACTCCAGCCTATTAAAGATTACTTTATTACATATATGTTCCATGCTGAGTAAAATTAGCTATCTAGTAACACCTGCATATTGCCCTGATTTGTCCAGTCAGGCAAGGCCATAGATGGTCTTATAATGGAAAATTGGGAAATCTCATCTCTGTTGATATAAGAGAGGCAGAATTAAACCTGGCCAAAGAAAAAGATTATCCTGTGTGTCTGGAACAGAACTTATTGAAAATAAAACTCCTTCCAAGAAAAACAGAACCTTTTTGGTAGGTGCCAGATTTCAATCTTTCTGGAGAGCAGTGTAAAAAACCTACCATTTCAGTTTCATGGTAGGTCTCTGAGAGTTAGGAATGACTAGAAATTATGCTGAGACACTATAAAAGTGGAAGTCCAAATTGAGTCCTTTCTTCAAAATGAATGGAAATTACCCTGAAGAATCTTAGGAAGAGAACCATTAGCAAAAACCAAATTTAATCAAAAAATTTAGTTGGCAAAGCCAGAGTTATGTCTCTAAAGAAATAGTCCCAGTTCTGGGCACAGCAAAGGAGTTAAGACAGAAATTAATCTGTTTCGAATTTACTATGGTTACCATGGTTACCTCTTGTGCTGCTGGCAAGCAACCTTATATAGTCTACTCTATAGCATTATTTTTGAGGTGGGCTAAGCAGGCAAATTATCAGACAAAGTTACATAATGGCTCTGGTAGCTCAACTTATATACCGTCAAATGTGAATATCGATTAACATCAGCATCATGTTCCATGAAAAGCCAGTGGAGTATAACAAGTTTACAATTTCAGTGTGAAATCAATGTTTACAAGAGAAAGTATACATGTTTACCTGGCATAGCTAACCATAAGTGTCACAACGGGTGTAACAAAGGACTCCTGAGTATTAACATTGCACTGCTAGCTACAAATATCACAACGGGTGTAACAAAGCACTCTCTTGAGTGTTAACATTACTCTGTTTTCCAAGAAATCTTGATTAAGATGGAAGCTGTTGGATGTGAGACAGGAGTACAAGAGTTTTGCCAGCAACTGCTGAACTCCTTCGGTCTAAATCAATTTGGATGAAGCATTCTGCAATGTATCTTTTGCACTCCAAAACCACATTTGACTAATATGTATGATATATTCTGAAATTTCCTGTTGGACCTTAGGGGGCAGTAGTTGTAATTTTTATTTTACTGCTATCAATAAAACTTTTTTTTTCAAAACTCAATAATAACAATACATGCGTACCGTGCAGTTTTACTAGTTGTGTAAGGAACTTCAGTTCATATTAAGGCATATTGCAGAAGACATCACCATACACATACAAACATGCAAAGAATATATAGCCAATGTAAACTTCACATACTAAGTCTGGTTCATTTCCCTTGTCTTATGTTTTTCAGTTTTAAAAAATAAATATTGAGTTGCACACAAATTATCTGATCTAGCTTGAGCAAATGTGGACTGAGCACGTTCCTACTCTGTACTACATAGAAATAAGTATGTGCTGGTTTCCCAAATCCATATACCAGCCAGGAAAGACATGTTGCCCTTTATAAAACACTAGTAGTTCAATATATCAGCTATTGGCACATGGAAAAAGAACAAGTGAATTCAGCCTCATTCTGCTTTTCCTTCCTCTTCCATTTAGCTGACTTGTGTGATTACAGTGTTTTAAAAGCCTGGAATGTTGGAATATTATTTTGTCCCCAGTCCAAATCTGCATTACCTTTCCTACTCTGGGGGAAAATAACAATGTTTACAAGACAAAAGATTATTTTCTGCAAGTGCAGCTGGACAAAATTTCTGACCCGCTCATAATATAGGTTGCAGAGCAGCAGCAATAGCCTCCAAAAGCCTCCTTCACTTGCTTGTTATCCTTTCGAAATCAAGTTTCACTTGAAATAATATAGATGCTTCTCCAGAAATGTGCCCCCCCCCCATACACACACCTCAAGTCCTCCAACAAGGGTGACTTTTTTCTTAGAAATCAGGAGATTCTGTTTTGGAATATGATTCTGGCATCAGGATAAGGAATTAGAACAAACATGACTGGTTTTGTAATATCTTGGATGTACTTTGTGGAGTTCAATATGTGACACTGAACTTATTATTTCAGTAAAATCTTTTAATTGAAGAATGGATGAATAGACATCCATTAAGATCAAGCATGAAGCTGGCAAAAAAATAGGTTCTTTGTTTTGCCTGTGCTACAATTGTGATAAAATCCTAGGCTGGAAGTTGCTCTTTGCTCTAATTTCATGGATATTGGAGTAATTGCAAAGAACTAAATATGCAAGTTGTAGCTCAGTCTTATGAGGTCCTTTCAGCTACAATTACTATCTTCTTAGCCAGAATGATTAATGGTCAGAAAGCTATGGACCAAAGAAATATGGACCAAAGTTAGAAAAAACTACTAAAACTAACATCATTACATAGATTCAAAGAACTATAATTTTATATCTAATGTAAAGATCATAATGTTCAATACAATCATTGTTATCACTGGGATCCCAGTATATGAAGATGTAAATGAAAAGAGTGACTTAGTTGGGCATGGGGTAATGATAGACTGGATATCCAGGATCTTAGCTAGTTGGTGTAGGGAGGACAGGAATCTTTGTTTGGTCTGTGGAGGCTGCATTTTAAAACTATGGTTATTTTGTTTTTCGGGGACCACAAGGGGTAGATTTAGTAATGTGCTTTGGTGGAAGAGGGGAAGAAATTTTAGTCATTTTAAAATAAGTTTTTACATTCATGATTTGTTTGAAGGATTTCCAAGATTCTATCATTACAGCCAATCTCCATAAAAGTAGTTATAGCCTTCTTGTGGATTGATTTCCTGGTTTGGTCTATCTAGTGAGGCTAACATCAATCCTGCAGGCCTTTCCTTTCTTACAATCTAGTGAATCAGGGTAGTGACTGCCCAAGCCTCTTCCAAAAGTTTTCTCTTTGTTTTGGACTTTAAAAATGTTTTAATCCCTTTTTCGTAGGTAAAGATTCCTACGTATTTCCATTGAGGTCATCTTCCCGACTCTCTACACATTGCCTCTTAAATTTTATTTATGTCAGTCAGTTCCTAGAAAAACTTTGCTCAGGCAGAGTACTGGTGTTTGGAGTCTAAGTTTACATTTTTTAAAGGCTTAGTATCAAAAGTAGTTCAACATTTCCATGATTTGCATGTTGAATTTCCCAACTGAACTGAATTTCCAAAACAGTTTTTTATTTCCTTCAAAACCATTCTGCAACTCATTTTTTTTGCAGCAATCATTGTTTTATATTGCTTATATTATATTTATATTTCCCTCCCAAGACCTCTTTTACTTCTCATTCCACCAAGCATTCTTTTTCACACTTCCCATTAGTTTATATCTAATGCAATTATGTGATATTTTATAATGCAGTTCTTTTTTTGCCCTATCCCAAGCAGCTTCTATATCCTCTTTCCTTACATGTATTTTTTAATTCATTCTGCTGGCAAATTAAACTACCTTATAATACTCTTTCATATTTTCATACCTATACTTTATTTTCCTCTTGTTATTCTTTTTTCTTTCATTTCTTTCCATTTCTTCTATGTCTATTTTTCCCAAGATCTATTCTTTACACTACTTCTCAAGCATGGTCTTCCACATATTCATTACCTCTCATCTCCTTTCACTAATTCTTGCAGCCTTTCATCATAAACTGTATATCGTAGTTAATCTGGCTTTTGGATTTAAGTTAATTCCTTCCGTATGGATAAACAGTTAAGGTTGATGCCTTAAACTTGTGTTCAAAAGGAACTTCCCTTTTCTAAGCAGATACACAATAAAATTTGGCTACCCTGATTTCTACACTTCTCTTTTTTGCTTGTCCCCCAGTCCACTGTCCATTCACATTCATTTACTCCTGAGTTATTGTTATTATGTATAAATTAATATGTTTACATGATTGATATCATAAGTAGTGTTAAGCATAACGAATACACAGGACTGAGGCAATCATATCTAAGCTAATGTAAATCCATTGACAGTTTGGGAGCAAGTAGCTATATCAAAAGAATTTCAGTGAGGGGTGGAATCCACAGTAGCCAAGCAGAAGAGATTTTGTTGATCAAGATAGTTTTTCTCCTTTGGCTAGTATTGGGCAGTTCTCAACTTGATAGTACCATCTTCTTGAACTTCAGTTCTGTGATTGTATAAATATCTTTGTGAAAAGGAAAAAAAGAACAGAAATTCCACTCCCCCAATAAAGATAATTTCATTATAGTTGAGTCAGAAAACATATTATGTTTCATACAGCAGATCTTCTACAACACCGAGGTTCTCAGAAATGTTGACAATAGAAAAAAATCACTTTAAAACAAAATTACAGCATAATTGTAGGACAAAACAAGCAAAAGGAAGACTCAGTTTCCAGGTATAAAATCTTATATACTTTTTATGCAATATTTCCAAGAATAGCAGTTTTGTGGATTTTTTTATGCACGATTACAACCAAATGGTGAGTGAAACATTTGATATACAGTATAAATTGCTAAATAAAATCTCAAAAGAAAAGCAATATCAAAAATAATCTGCCATTTGATCAATCTGCTAAATAAGATATTACCACCAGTCTTTCCCAATATTTTTTATTGCTATCACATCTTTTCCTTTCATTATTCTCTCTCTATGTTCCTTCCAAGTGCCTTCATATTTTTTTTTATTAGCAGAGTACACCTTAGCCAATCATAACTCAGCCCAAGTCAACCAATAGCCAAGCACAAACACCGCAGCCCAACCTACTTGGGAACATCAGTCAATGAATGCTTATTCTTCCTGCCCATAGTTGCCACTTCCTGAGTTTTATAGAACCACATCCCCTATGGCTTGCAAGAGAAACAAAGAAAAGACACCCTCTCTCGTTTGTTTGCAAATTTTGGTTGGTTTGTAAATATACCCTGGGATGATATGTAGCAGGTTAAACATCATTGTGTTTTCCTACAAATGTTGTGATGGTGACTTTCATGCTAATACAATGCCATCTAAGACAGGGGCGTCAAACTCAATTTCATTGAGGGCCACTTCAGGGTTGTGTTTGACCTCGGGGGGCTGGGGGACGTGGCCAGGGTGGGCATGGCAAGCATGATATCTCGAGGGGCACCTGTGGTGGCCTGAGTACTCTGCTGGTGAAAACAGGCTCCTGAGCTCTGTTTTTGGCTGGGACAGCCTCCTGTAACCCTCTGCCAGTGCTTGGGGGGGCCACACGCGGCCCTCGTGAGCTCCATTTTTGCTGGCAGAGGCACCGTGGGCCCTTCCTTCTGTCAGCCCTGGAAGCCATAATTGCGAGGCCTCTGCAGGCTGGCATACATAAGCACATGGGAATTAGGGAGGGGGTACTTTCTCATGCAGTTAGAATGTTTAGTAGACAAAACAACATTCTTTCCTAATGTGTCAAGGTCATCATTAGCACCTGGAAGAGGAGTGACAAGAAGAAAGAGAATGATGTGTATAGAAGTGGATTGGGGAATGTGACCTATGATGGTGGAGAAAAGGTGGATCTTTGATGCTCTTTTGGGTGTGGAAAAACCTGGGTCTTCAGATTCAGGGTTTTCCCAGATGTGCCAACATGGTTTCTCTAATAAATTCTTACTTGGATAAATCTTTATCTGAGTGCTGAGTGAGTT
>JANHFL010003359.1:275541-289137 GCA_032468155.1 Oxyrhabdium leporinum
AGATGAAAAAGAGAGAAAAATAAAAATGGGAGGGAGGGAGGGAGGGCAGGAGAGAGAGAGAGAGAGACCAATTTCCCACAGAAAACACCAGGAGCCACAAAATCTGGGTAGGCATGGCTGGGGGGGTCATGTGACTGGGTGGGAGTGATGTTGAGTTGGCCACACCCACCCAGGTTTTGTGGCTCCCCATGTTATCTTTTCTGTGGGCCGGCCCCTTACATTTTCCAGGACAGCCCCTGGGCAGGATCTGACCACATCGCAGGCTGGCCCAGCCCATGGGCCTTGTGTTTGACACCTCTGCTTCAAGGTCATTTCCACCAACCAAATTCAATCCATCCAACGTTTCTATCTCAGGAGAAGTTACTGGTATGGACCATCTCTAAAAAATTAAGTGTGACAAGGCTTGGAGGCACTGTTTCCCTGTGATGTCCCTACATTCTTGGAATGGCCTAAGCAAGAATGGCTCCATCAATAACGGCTTCATTTAATAACATTTAGCTTCTCATCCAAGAACTTTTTCAGTTCTTCAGAAAAAGAATCATCTTTTCTGGCATCACTAGCATCTTTACTCACTAGCAAGTTAGGCAGGCAGGATTAGGCATAATTTGACTGCTGCAGATAGTGTTTTTGTTGCTCCAGGTTGTGGCATTGATGGGGAGCCTTCTCTTTTCAGAAAGGAAATAGTTTCCAATTCTTTTTTCTTGGAGAACTAGGTATATATAACAGGTTAAACTGGCTAGATTTAGGGGTTCTCACAGTACAACTGCTATCATGACTCAGTATGTTTGATCTAAATTTACCCCTTTGTGTTGCAAACCGGATTGCAGTGTAGTTGACTGGATTAGTTTATCTCTTCTTATCATTCTCACAGTACACCATCATCCTATTGTTTTAGGTAAGCATTTTGGGGACAACAGGACATCCAAGCATAAACAGCAGCATCCACTGGCGCTCCATTCTATTTAATTCTATAATTTCACCATTAAAGTAAATAAGAGAATTGCCCATTAATGAGTACCGTGTCTGTTTTACTGGCTCCAGATCTAGTATACAGAGAAAGGTCTTTTCAAGGTTTCTAAATATGCCTTAAGCATATTGTGTTTATGCACTGCCAAATTAGCAATAAAATATTCAGCTGGTACATTGTGGAAGATGAGGGCATAGTTGCCTTCCCATTTTGTAGATATGAATGACTAATTGGAGAATAGCACATGCTTGACCACCATTTGTTATGTTAATAAACAATTGGGTGGGATGTTTTTAACTTGTGACATTTTCAATTGAAGCCCTGATAGCTGAGTGTTTGCCAAGAAACTATAGCCCAGGGAGTTGAGCAAGATTATATTAACATGTTTTTTTTAAACAAAAAAACAAAAAACTGGTAGATAAGCCAACCTGTTGGCTATTGAAACACATGAAAACAGGAGGAAGGAAATGGTAAAATGAGAGAGGAAGACATGTCAGAGATGAATAGCTTTAACAAATCATTCGAACCGCTTGTTAACACTAGGAGGGAAAGATTTCATTGGCTACTTTATGTGAGGATATTATTTGGCAGACTTGTTCACTGGCGTATCATATGAAAAGGCTTTCATAAAAGGATTTTCTGCCTCTATATGGAGCTGGGAGTGAAATGTGGAAAATGAAGTAAATTAGTAGCCATAGTCTCCGTGGGGAGTAATTAGGATTAAAAAAAAATTCCCTCCCCCTATTTAATTCTGCTGAATTTGCAAAAAAAATAATAAAAAAAAATCAATCCAGTTCAGAGGACATTTCCTACCATTGTTTTAATTTGCAACCCCGAGCTTTTACCCTCATGGAGTTCCTTTGTAGACTGATTGTAGATCTATGCACATTTATAAGAATGTATCTAATAGAGTACTGATCAATCTCATCTTGGAATGTTAAGAAATTCATTTAAAATATCCCTGTATTATTCAGAACCAAACCATTTTCCTATTAAAAATATCATTTCAAATACCATTTTAATTTTGCCAAAATTAAATACTATCACCTTGTATTAAGATAAACATGACTTATACATACACATATAGAGGACAGATTAGAGAAAAAAGGTGGGGCGGAAACATATAACACTTCAGAATTAACAATTGTTCATAAGAAAGTCTGGATAGGGGATGTGACAGAACCTGGACACAGAAGAGGAGAAGAGAAAGAACTGCAGAAAATTACAAAATACAAACACTTGCAAGTAAAAGTAGTGCAACTGTGTCAAAAGAAAGCAGGAATTGTACCAATAATAATAGGCACCTTGCCTGAACACCATCGGCATTGGCAAAATCACCACCAGTCAATTGCAAAAGGCAGCTTTATTTGGAACAGCTTGCATCCTGCAATGGTACCTTTAACACAGGGTGTCAACCTCAAGGCCCGGGGGCTGGATACAGACCGTGTGATGCTTAGATCTGGCCAATGGGGCCACCCTGGAAACAGTGAAGGACTGGCCTGCGGTGCCTCTGCCAGTGAAAACGGAGCTTCTGAAGACCACAAGTGGCCCTCCAGAGCTCTGTTTTCGCTGGCAGAGGGTTGCAGGAGGCTGTCAAAACCGAAAACAGAGCTCTGGAGCCCGTTTTCCCTGGTAGAATATTTGGGCCACCACAGGTGCCCCCGACACGGGTGATGTTGAGCTGGCCATGCCCACCCAGCCCCCTAAGGTCAAACTCAACCCTGATGCAGCCCTCAATGAAATCAAGTTTGACACTTCTGCTTTAACACCATCAAACAAAATCTGGCTATTTCAGGCCCTTGGGAAAGACTTAATAGATTGGGGGGGGGGGATGCCAAATCCAGTCTAAACATCTGGCTGACTGTCCAACCAACCATAAATTGCAATAACAAAATGTAATAGTGTCATTTATTTACCATTACTCAGAATTATCTCTGGCCTGCCTGAATGGATTTCAACAGGAAGACAAGGCAGGATAGTAGCCATAGAAACTACTCTCAGAGAGTGTGAGAATATTGCAATGAGGAGCAAGAGGAGCATATATTGAATGAGTATTGGTTCTAATTAATGTATCCTAAGAACTACTGAAGGTCTATTTATGGATCAATGAATGATTACTTCCTATGAGTACAAGAGGTGTGTAATAACCAGACTTTATTGGCTCACAAGTATATACTTTGGGGAGCATTAATCAGGGATATGACAGATCCACAATTTATTAAGTTCACTGACAGTTATCACTATGAACACTGAAGCTCTAAGAAGAAAGCTCAAAAGGGGATGTAGGTGATGTGATAATCCATCTTTCCAGTCTAAAGATGAGAAAAAAATATTATATGTGAATGATTCATACCTCAGTACTATGAGACTGGTTTTTATGGAAGCTCTGCAATTTCCAGCATTGAGATCTGAGTTATCTGTATGAAAGACTGAGAAAGCTGTGTTTGGTCAAAGCATAGAAAACATGGCTAGTGTGATTTTAAATTAAATATTAGGGGTGATAAAACCCTTGATGTAAGAACCTGAGATAAAAGAAATAAAAGGAAATGAGCATATTTCTGTAATAGTATTAAATCACACACACAGAGACCTCCAAAAAAGAAAAAAAAAATGACTTATAGAATTTAGATCTTCATTATTTATGCTCTAATGATCAAAATGTGGGAAATAATTAAGATGAGCTCTTGGTACAAGAAGACAAATATAATTTAATATTGTAGATGAAATTAAGATGACTCCATAATTGGAAAGGAGCAACTGAAGGATACATGTATTTGAAAGACCCAGAAAAAGAGTGTTGTGCTATATGTTATATTATCCACTACTGTTCAGGCATCTATTCAAATAAACTTGGTATTTATAATAAACCTGATAATTCTGTAGAGAGCATTTGAATGAATATAAACAGTACAATGAATAAAAATCAGAAAATATTGATGATGTTTTCTAAAAACCAACTACAAATAATTCAGATTCTTTCTGATCTTGGACTATCTCAGTATTAAATAACATAACATCCATCCATCTATTGATCAATCAATCTTTCCTTAATATTTTTGTTTACTTATTTATTTGTTTATTTATTAAATTCACACACTGTTTATCTCACTATTGAAATGATTCTGGGTAGCTGTGAAATTGTTCATGATAAAAAATCTTTATGAAAGCATGTTTGAGCTAATTTCTTTTCCCATAATTCTTTTCTGCCATAAATTATGATAAGTACACTAAATGACATTGTTGTTCATTGTTGAACAGAACAAATAATAAAAACAATGAAACAAGAAACTTAAAGAACCAGAATTCAAGTGTTTGGAAAAAGGAGTTTTGCCAACTACAGGGAAATCAAAACACAAGTTTTAAGAGAGGAAGTGAAGGAATTTCTGTTGGCTCTATTCATCATATACTATAGTAGCCTATTTGAGTTGTCCTGTTTCCAGTGACATGATGCATTTTCTTAATCAGCCAGTGACAACCAGCAGAAATGGTTACCTCACATATTCTGTATTATTCAGTTCCATTTGATAAAGAAGGTTTGGGCATGCTAGCTACATGCCGTTGTTGCAATATGGGTAATGCTATGTGACAGTGACACAGGAAGATAGGAGGAAGAGTTGCAGTCTAGACAACTGTCATACAAAAGGTATGTCAACCCACAGTAGGAAAAGGGGCATAGGAAGTGACTCATAAGGGACCCTCCCTAGTTTTCTGGAAAGTAAAAGTAAAGGATGGGAGATTCTGTTACTGTGACCTTCCAATAAATGTTGTGTTAGTACTCATGTTTGTGATTCTTTTCTGGATTATTTTGAAGGGCTGACATCACCAATCTGTTGTTCTGTATTTAATCTTTTAGGAAACTTCTTAGAACAAAGCAAAAAACAACTACCCCAAACCACAAGCTTATCCTCAAGTCAAAACCCCCCAAAATCATAGTATATACGTTTTGGGGTAACTATTTATGCTATGTTCTCACTTCTCATGATCTCCCCTTTATTTCATCCCAACTGAAGCAGCTAAAGTCATTCTGTAACTGTTCCATTTTGGAAATATTGTTTTCTCTCATCAGCTGACTCAATTTCTTTTGTGGAGATCACATAGCACATTTATTGGCAACGTGATTGATTGTGTGGTCACGGGCTAGGTTCTGTCCTTGGTCACCATAGGTGTGCCTACCACCTGAGTCCTATCAACTGGGTTATTTTAGGGCATTATTTTGGTATTATTTTTTTTTTACATTAAAGAGGAACCAAACACTGGTAGGGAAAGGCAGTTGGAGAATTTTTTTTTATTATAAATTGCATTAACAGTTTTCAGAACTGAGCAGCACATGTCTTTGTTCAGTCATTCATTGATATGAAAGAAGGTATCAGTTTCATGAAAACATATTTCTGAGATTTCTTATCTGGTTACCAATAAGGATTCTCAAACGGGATGATGTTAATATGTTACCTTGCGAAGTGCCATTTCTCAAAGGTATGTAATTATCACTTGAAATGGAATGTATTCTTTAGGCATATTTTAATTTCCCCCATATATAGAGATAGATAACTGGTATATTTATAAGTCAATGTGAAATTTATATGAGCTTTACTGTAATTTTTAAAAATCACATAAATAACCCCTACTTAATTCATCTAATCTCATCAAAATTTAAGTAGATAAGGTGAACTTGTATGCAGGGCAACATAAATGTGACATAGAACATATACAGCTTATCTTTCATTATTTTTCTCAACAAAGTTCAAACAACAATTTAAAGAGAATATTAGCAGAGAAATAGCAGAAAAAGGGAAGCCTAATTTTCCCACCGATCACATTTCTGCTAGAATATTTTCACAAGTCATTGTTAATCAAACATGCTTTAAACCAGACTAGGAGCTGTTGGCAGTGATTAGAGTTGAAGGAAGCCACAAAGAAGAATCAATGTCAACTTGGAAAAGTTGGTACCAGAACATGTGGCTACTGTACAGTGTTATTAACTTCAAGAGAAGATTTAAAGGGATATATCAGCCTATGTTCTTGAAGTCACTTTTACGCCTGACTTAATTTAAAAGTCTTCTGCAAGTCAGACATCTGGTAAAAGCTATTTCTCCTTTTCCTGCAGCCTGAGGAATGAGAGAATCAGATCAACTGTTGTGTAAAGGGGTAGGGTAATGTCCTTTTGGGTCTGAATTTTTAATTTTCCAATGCAGACCCCTCTCCAAATGTGGGTAGTCAACTCCTATGTAGGGGCCATGCTATGTTAACCACTAATTTGTGGTCTGTGGTTGTGTCCTTATTTGCTTCCTGGCACTACTGGCTCATTTCCCTTTTAACATTTTTGCATACATGCCTATTTATCTCTCCTGCCTCAAAGAAATGGCTACATTTTTCCCCTTCTTCAAAATGACACCTCAGTTTCTCAGCTGACAAGCTGGAGAAATTTTAAGAGACCAATGTCATTTAATTCTGTTAAGGCTACTCTCCTCTAGCTCTTATTTATTGCTTTCTGTTGAGATACAAAATCCCATAAAGAAATGAGGATCTTAAATTACTTGCCTCTAAGAGAAATGGTTTTGATACATCAACAAAGTACGGTATTTTAGTATTGTGCTGGCTGTGCTGTTAATTTAGGATTGTAGTTGTATGTTACTATTCAGCCTTAAATGCACATGAGTCACAAATAGGGTATGCTGCTGCATTGTTCCTAGTTGGTTCCTCATGCCAATAGGAACAGCAAAATAAACTATGAAAGTTCTTTCCAGGTTTTTATTATGACATCTAAACCAAAGCTAGGCTGCTGTTTACTAAATAAGCCAAGGATCAGAGGGCAGCTTTTGACTCTGCTTAGGAAAGCAGCAAAGCCAAAGTTTCTTGATATGATGTTATAATCCATGGAAGGATTGTAGGTTCTGTGATTTGCCTATCCACTTCTGTCAACAAGGCATAATCAAACCTGTTCATAATGAAGACAAAACACTTAGACTGGATTAGTATGATTTCTAAGCACAGTAGGGTTGGCTTGCATTGCAGAAATTAAAAAGCTTAGAGTTGAATTGACAATTGAAGCAAAACTAGTCTTACCCCAAAGAGATGTGAACAGGTACCATCAATTAATGGTGCTCTTTTTGCACTGATGCTTCAAGCATATGACCTAGAAAAGAGCTTTGTCAGTCTACTGTGGAAACCGAGTTGACATTACTGTACAACAAGAAATAGTGGACTCTGAGATTGAGTGTGAAAGTCTTAGATAGATATCAAAGGGCCACTGCCAGGCAAACCAGTGGAGAAATTTAAACAAGGTAACAATGCAAGTTATCACCTAAGACAGATGAATGCTTATTATTTTAATGAAGCATATGTGTGACAGAAGGAGAGAGATTCCCCCATACTTACTCTTAACTTCACTCATGCCCTAGTATGAGTAGAGAAGGTTTTAGGCTGAACTGATGGATAAACTACCCAAAAGCTGTGGGGGAGGTTAAATAAAGAAACAGGAAGTAGAAAACAACTCTAGAGGTGTATCGTTCTCCATAGAGCAGGGATGTCAAACTCAAGTTGTCACGGCGGCGTCATGAGATGTATCAGGACTTTTTTCCCCTTCGCCAAACTGGGCATGGGCATGACCAGTGCGTGATGCATCTGGCCTGTGGACCACGAGTTTGACAGCCCTGCCATAGACTAAGTTCTCCATTTTTCCCCTCTACCTGGTAATGTCACACACACACTAGGTTCACAATTTGATTAAAATTGGGAAAATAAGTCAAACATTGGCATCTGTCTACCTTATAAAATGATCTCCTAACTTTTTCTGTTTTTCAGATTTTAATCCAGCCTTTTTTTTTCATAAACAACTCAAGGTAGTGAACATACCTACTATTCTTTTCTCCTGTTTTCCCTACAACAACCACCCTGTGGGAAGGGTTGGACTGAGAGACAGGGAGTGGCCCAAAGTCACCCAGACAGCTTTCATGGCTGTGGCAGGAATTGAACTCACAGTCTCCCATTTCTAGGTCAGCAGCTCAGCCACTGTACCAAACTTATTATTTCAACTGCTTTTCCAGTAAAGTCTCCTATCATCATCATCATCATCATCATCATCATCATCATCATCATCATCATCATCATCATCATCATCACCACCACCATGGTCACCATCATTTATATAACAGGTAAGATCTGTGTGAAATAGAAACACCAAAATATCATTTAATTAGAAAATATAAGTAAATACAAAATGTATGCATTAAAACATAAGCAGGTCTAATTCTAAGAAAATAATTGAATACCAAATAGGTTACTTCTTTATAATAAAGAAGAATAGATTACCTGGATGCCTATTAAACCTATTAAAATATATAAGCAAGTTAATTAAAATTAAATTACATGGGAAAATAAAAGTCCCAGTAGCATCTCCTCTGCTTTTAGCCAGGTTTCATGGCAGCCTGGGGCACTTCTGATCTGCCAGCAAATCTCAAAATAGAGATACAAAAAAGATGCTTAGGGCTCTCTCTGCCAGCATTTGACGCTTGGACTGAAATTGATTAAGCAAGCTTCTCCAGTTCTGCAGACAAATGGAATCCCCTGAAGATAAGGGAAATGCTTTATGTCAATATTTCACTTTGATGCCAGACTACCCTCATAAGAAATCTGCCTCAGGAAAGGATCTGCACATTTAAGATCATCCACCTACCAGGGAAAGGAAAGATCTTCCTCTCAGGACTTTACACGTTCCCAAGACAAGGACATCTTAATTTACACATCTAACAGGCTCCACATCAAAGTCCATTACTTCACGATCACAGCCCATTGTCATTATACATATTATCACTCTCAGCTTTCTAGCTTGGTGGTCACCTTTGAATTGCTGACCCTCCATTCTGCTGTCTGGCTCTTTGAATAAAATCCTACCTCTACTTCTAGCAATTGTCCTGTGGGTTTTTTTCCCCATTGGGTCATCCAGCTCAGAATCAGACCAGAAAGATTCCTCTAATGCATACAACAGAAAAGCCAGTGAGTTCTGTCACTAAGGCCAATCAAGAAGCTCAAGTCCAGAGGAGCATCCCTAGTCTTTAGAATCAAACAAATATGTTTTAATTCTAGATTTAAAGCCTAAGAAGACACCTGTCCTCTGAATCAAAACATTCTACTGTGAATTTCTTTGACTTGTGTCCTGCCTTGTCTTTGGAGGAACCTTCAATTTAGATCCCCAAACAATTCAGCAAGGTGAGCAGGATTGAAAGAGGGAGGAAGTAAATTACTGGTCCCAAATTGTTCATACAGGGTTCAGTTGGATTTCAGTCAGTTCTAGTCAACCTTTTCATCACTACAGCTTTACTAGTCGTGAATTATAGAGTCTCTCAAGAAATCTTTATCCCTTGGGTTTTCTCATGAAAGGCATGGCTGGATGCATCGAACATAATGTGTTCTTTAAAATAACAAATTTTATACCAAGACAGAAAAGGCTGCACTTAAAATACAATTAAAATTCTTTGACTTGTTTTCTTCTTTCCATTTATTGTCCTGCCACCACCAGTGGAAAATTCCAAACCATTCATGAGAAGACAAGCCTATAAATCAAGTTACATTAGATATATATAGTTTTTCACCTTCAATAAAGAAAATGTAGCTGCAATAAATTTTGAAATGAGAGGTTTAGCATTTTAGGTTTATAAACACTTTACTCATTAATGCTCATAATGTCAGTGTTGATTTGTTATGTGCCTATTAAAGGCCATTTCACTTGGCAACCATGAAGAATGGGCTGGGTAAAACACTGAATTGTACAATATGAATATTATATTAAGTTTAATTTTAGCCTGAGGGAAGATAAGTCATGTGACACACACACAACCCAATTGAAGGTCAGCTAGCAGATTTTTTTTCAGGGTACAATTTGACTTAAAATGACACAACCACTGAAGCTCAAATGAGGAAACTGAGGAGGAAAAAGGAAATGAGTTTATAGATGAAATGCTGGGAGCAGATTAAATACAAACAGCCACTAGCATAGACAACTCAATTGTGTAAACATTTCCATGAAAGGTGATGACAAGGATGTTTGCTTCAGGTTTTCTTAAATCAGAGTCAGCATTTTTCATTTTTTGCTCTGCATTTCTACTTTTACTCTTTTTCAGGAAGTCTTCTCTTCCCTTCTCCCCTTTTTCTTCGGGTCGGATCGGAAATGACACAGCCAAAGGTAAATACTGTTGTCTCACATTTGCTAGCAATTTTAGAGTTTCAGATCACTTTTATTTTTTCAGTTCCAAGTCTACTTCAACACTCACTGAGATCTGTGACTGCCGTTCTCCTAGATTTATGGAAACATTTTATATGTCAGAGAGAATAAACATAAACATGTCTCAAAGATCACATTAAGTTTCTTTCCGCATTATTTTTATTTGATTTCCCCACCATGCTCATTACACTTTAAACATGCATTGGCACTGTCAGTAAAATGGGCCAGACCTTGTTTTCACTGTGGAATATCTCCTTTCTCCTTTCAAGTGGCATGGATACTCAGACTTCATCCAGTAAGCACCTCATTAATTATCCCCTGAACGCTAATGTCTGCAGACAAGAAACCCTTGTTCTATTTCCTTGGGGAAACAGAGGAATCTGGTTTAAAGTCTGAGGGCAGAAAAACAGGAGGCATGAAGCTGGCGATCAATGAATGAAGATAGGTTTCATCTTAAAATAAGGTTTCTTTGCTCCATTGCTGCATGGATAAATGAGTTTCCTTCATTTTGCCTGGTTTGTTGGTCGTAATAGGATTTTCAGGTCAGCGTTTAAAGGAGACGTTTCCTTTGGATTAGAGAGATGGATGGTTCCTTTATAATACTCCTTTTTTTAATATAAAAGCCCAGAAGGAGCTGAGAACCTGTCACAGGGCAGTTAGTTCCAGCTCCATATCACTGGCTGGCCAATAATACTTGGCACCTGAGGCAGAAAAGCTAAATTGAGCACACAATTGGTAAAAATAATTGACAATTGGCCATACTGAATCCCATCCCAAATTGGCCCTCTGTGGTGAATGTTTTGATCTTCTTAATAGAAAAGAGAATCACAAATTTCTCATACTTTTTTTTTTTGTCATATGAATACACTCCTCCAAACTTAGTTTGTCTTTCTGCAGTCAGGCAAATCAAAATGGCTCTTTTCCTGAAAGAGCTGTTTACAGTCAAGACACAGCAAGACCGCGGCAATTGCTCTAACTAGGCAAGGAGCTATGTCTTAATGAGAAACGACCCTACAGAGGTTTGGAACGTGTGTGAATGAATAGGAAATGTGTGCATGGGTTTGGTGACATTTATTTTAGGCTTAGACCTTGTACTTTGCACTGAAGAAAGACTACCAGATCTAGGCTTTGAAAATCCAGATGACTGCTAGATAATCATCTGGATTTTTGTAACACAGATCTGAAACTCTCATTAAAATATAATGGGATTTGTTTGGTTTTGGCTTTCTAAACTTTTTGCTTTGGAAAATATAAATTATTGCTTTACATATGAATTATGTAAAGCAAACCATATAGCAAACCACAATTAACCCAATACAAAGCACAATGTGTGAATTCAAACTGTATGTATTGTACCTCTTCCTTTTACATAGCTCACAGATGTTTCCAAGAGGAGAATACACTCCTGTCCATGGCTTTAGAGAAAAAAAAGATTAATGTCAGCCACTGTTTTCCATAAAGTCAGTCCCAACACTTTGGATAATACCCTGATTCACTGTATTTTGATGTCTCCGTGCATGAACTAATAGAAAGTGTCACTCATATTAGCTTTATCAGCCAGTGGCATTTATAGGAAGGGGCAACAAAATTCTGAATCTTCTGCCCCTCCCCTTTTGAATGGGCATCATGGTTGCATCCACATTCAAAAAGCATGGGGTTTGTATTGGATGCTGCATCTCTTATCTTGCCAATTTCAACCCACAGACAGCACTGTACCAACTATGCTCTCATCCAGGACTTTGAATAATGGCAAAACAGTAATCTGGCTAAAAGTAAGACTTCTTGAGGGCCTTAAATGATATAAAGCTAAACCAATTTGACAAGAATCCATGAACTGATCTTTTGACAGACAGAGATTAATTCTATTTTAAGATTTCTTTGAAGAGCTTCACTTCAAAGGCTCAGGAAGTAATAGCACCATTGACTCAGGTTGTTGTTATGACTTCGTCTGGAATACAAATTGACAGAGTTGAACAAAAGATAGCATGGCAAAATATGAAAAAAAAAAGGGTTATGAAAGGAAGAATTGACTAGAAGGCACTCCATTTGAGGAAAGATGAAGGAAAACATTTTTAACAGCTTTCATAAGACCGTTTCTCTAAAAGCTGATGGACTTCATTTACAACTTTCTCCAAGCAGCTAAAGATAAAAGCAACAATAGCTTTAAAGCTTCAGTGTGCCCGAAAGGTCTTCAACTTCAAGCAGATTGAGATGACCTGCTACTCCATCTCAAGAGCTCTAAGTTTGAGACTTTATGCTTTGAGTACCAATCTACTTGAGTATTCTATCAACTGAGCCCAAGAGCTTCTGCCTACATGTGAAAACATAACACTAGTATACCATTAAAAAAATCAATATTGATTAATTTCTAAAAATCTATGATGATATCAACCTCTCCCAGTTTTTTAATTTAATTGTATCTGCCTTTATTATTTTTACAAATCTCATACAACAAATATATCCAACACATTTTTCTCTTCATATTTTCCTCACAGCAACAACCCTGTGAAGTGGGTTGGACTGGTCTAAAGAGTCACTTTGCCGACTTTCATGGATAAGATGGGACTTGAACTCACAGTCTTTTGCTTTTCAACTCAGAGTCTTAACCAGTAGACCAAAGTGGTTCTCCTTAAGAGTAACTTTCTGAATGTATCAGGGAAGGAATTTGTCCACTGTGATACTCTTATAGAGGGCTGGTGCTGCACCTGAGAAGCAGCGCCTTCTAGTTTCAACTCCCTATATTTCCTGGAAGTGTGGGTAGTTTCTCCTATTATGACATTTTTGGTAAGCCCTAAAAAGCTTCATAGCTCAAAACCAGGATTTTAAATTGTACCGGAAGCCAATTGGAAGTATATATATATAACAAAAATATGTTTAAATATGTTCCCAGTATTGAGTGCCAGGGAAGGGAGTACATAGGCTGTATTATTTCTTACTCATTTCTGTGACTTAAAGTCACAAAAAAAAGTACGTTTCCCCAATTTATTTATTTTTTACTCAGAAAAAAGGGAAGCCAATAAAAAGCCTCAAGAATTCTCCATTCGTAAATCACAGAAATGATAAAGTTTATTGTTTCAAAGTAAAAAGCATTCTACAAACCACAAAGTCATTAAGTGCTTACAAGGATGCAAACAATCTGATCTGGCAGAGTATCCAGTGCACTCTGTTAGTTCTTCATTAGGTAACCTTATTTTAGAAGTACCTTTCTTCATGTTTGCAGTTTTTTCCCCTTCTTACAATCAAATATTGGGTACTTATTTTGGAGACTAAATAGTATGAAGAACAGTTACAGGAACTGGGCTTGGCTAGTCCAGTGAAGAGAAGGACCAGGGGAAACATGATAGCAGTGTTCCAATATCTGAGGGGCTGCCACAGAGAGGAAGGGGTCAAGCTATTTTCTAAAGCACCTGTA
>JANHFL010003359.1:292438-303755 GCA_032468155.1 Oxyrhabdium leporinum
AAAATGATATAAAATACATTAAAATAAAACATTAACATGCAATAGAACAAAATATGTTCTAAATATATTTTATTTTTTTTTTAAAAATATGAAACTTCATCAATGGCCCTTGCATAATACCATTGGATTGGTAATACCCTGTCCATAAATTTTCCAGTACAAGGTCAAATTAAGAAGGTTACAACATACACTTAGCTACAATAAAGAAGTATATTTCTATTCATTTATTCCTGTGTATGGACAGAATATATCAGAGATAGTTCTTAGTTCATGCCAAAGGACAAATCAAAGAAACTGGTACAATATCCAGAAACATTGTTAACAAAAGCCACAATGCTCTGAACATACTATATCCTACATCCTATATGTCTATGTAAAATTTGTAGTGTTACATACACGCCAGAAAATTTGTAGTGTTATACTCCAGATTGTATTATTTTATATATTGTGCACAATAGTTATTTTAAAAGGAGTTTAAAAAAAAAAAAATCCATATAAGTGTTATAGTACGCATAATCTTAATGAAACGATGAGCTCATTAGAAATATTCAGATAAGTTTATATTCCAATTGGGTTTGTTTCCCTTTCCATGAACACATTCAATCATCAGCAAATCAAAGTAACTTTGAGAGATGGAAAACAGCTATTGGAAAACAATCTCTTGCCCTTTGTTATGTGGTGTCTGTTCACCATTGTTGGAAAGAATTCTGAAACAATGGATAAGTATTACTAGGGCTAGAGATAATGTTTTCTTTCAATTTTCCCATGGGAAACTTTCCATGGGCTTAATTATACTATTTCAATATGCCTAGCTTTGCAAATAGCATGAGGACGCTTTGTTCTAGAAATATAGCACACTAGCATGGTTTTCCTTGAAATATGGGTAAGAAAGGACATTCTAATGCATCCACAGCTTATTATGTAGCTTATAAAACCCGTACTATGCCAAGTAACCCAATTTCTGCACCCAGAAAGCTGAATTTCTGGATTCTTTAGATCTTTCTAAGTCTGGTTTAAAGCTGAAGCCTTCTGAGTCCTGGATGTTGGATGATTCTGGTGTTTCTTCAGAACGAATTCGAGTAAAATGTGAGGATGTGCTTCCATTATCCTTGAAAAGATTGATCAGTAGATTTAATAATATAGTGATATCATGACTAGGTATATATGTGTATAGTTTTAAACTCTCATTAAAATGACATCACTGAACCTGAATACATCTTTGTCTGCATGAGCATTTGATTGATTACATGCAAATTGCAAGAGGATCATTGATAAGGGGAAAGATTTAATGTACCCTGGCAGAATAAGGCACACAGTGAAGAAAAATAATAAATAATAAAAAGATAAAGCTGAAACGATTCTGGTCAGAATAACAGAATCTCCATATTTTTCCTCTTAGATAGAAAAGTAAAGCTTGGCTTAATGCCAATCCAGGTTTAGCTCTGCAAGCTAATTGGGCCAGTCACTCTCTCTCTCAGAAAAAAACACCCTCAGAGGGTTATTGTTGTGGAGAAAATAGGAGGAGGAAAGTGTGTTGGTTATGTTCACCGCCTTATTTGTAAAAATAATAAAGGTAGGATATAAAAAAATAGAAAGCAATGTTCATGGCCCTAAGAGGTGAGACCATGAAAGAGCAAAATGTTGTCAATGATTGTTGGTATAATCTTAACTGCAGTAAAATGCAAAGGTACTTGTGAGGGTTTCTGCCAAAACAACAAAGAAATCCAGACAAAGGCACTATTCCAAGACGTAAAAAAGATGAGAAACACACATGTATACACAAACTGTTGATCACAACATTGGAACTGACAGCTTGCGATTGTGAAAAACTTTTCCTGGGCTAGTGTTATTGTATTTGCATATGGGAAATGTCATTTCAGGGCAGCAAATCTCCTTGACAAACTTTATTGCTGATGAAGAGATGATCTATGGAAGGAAATCTTGGCTTGTCTCGACTCCCACCTCCTGGGATCCCATTAGAGCAGTGTGAGGTCATAGTCAGGGAAAGGAACCCAAGTTCAGATCTTTCAACAAGCCAGCAGTAGGACTTTGGAAGACAATGGAGGATTTGCCACCATGGTAACCACAGAAACAAGGGGAAATACTAGTAATTTATTATCTTTTATTGCCATGAGGGGAAGTAGTAGAAAGTTTGAATAGAGGAGAGTGGGAGAGGTACTGCTCAGTAACTGGCTAGCTCTGATTGGCCAACAGTCCTTTTTGCTCAGCTATTGGCTGAAGAGAGCAAGTATTGTACTTATTAATCCATAGTTTTCTGGGAGCTGTATAGACTCATAAACATGCAAACTTGGTAGAATGAATATGATTCATCATTGTCCAAAAAGATCTGAAAATAATTACAGCAGTGTCAATCAACCTTAGATCCATTTTAAATTACATTCAGAAGAGCCAGAAGATAAATTGTCTCAAATCCTCTTTTGAAGAGACCTGGGTACAGAAACATTTGTAGCGAGGAACCAATGGGAAGAGGGGAGATGCAAATGCCACCTTTTATTCCTGTACAGGTAGTCCTCAACTTACAACAGTTCATTTAGTGACCATTCAAAGTTACAACAGCACTGAAAAAAAGTGTCTTATGACTGTTTTTCACATTTATGACCATTGCAGCATCCCAAAGGTCACATGATCACATTTGGATGCTTAGCAACTGGTTCACATTTATAACAGCTGCAGTGTCCTGAGATCATGTGATCATCTTTTGTGACTTTCTGACAAGCAAAGTCAATGGGGAAGCCAGTTTCACTTAACAACTATGTTACTAACTCAACAACTGCAGGGATTCACTTAATAACTGGGGCAACTATTCTCCCACTTTTTTTGTCTCCCAAATCTCTACTTCAACTTATTCTCAGAACTTCTAAAGAGAAACTGATGGGCAAAGGAAGGAGATTGGGAGAAACATCAAATGTGGTTTCATCTATGTGTGTGACAGCATGACAGACAGTACATTGGAATTTTGCTTGCTGTAACTGTCAGATTGCTATTGTTATTTATTCAATTTGTACCCCTGTCCATCTCAGCTAAACACCTCTCACAACTAGTAAAAAATAGTAAAAAAAAAACCTAGTTAAAAAACAGTATAAAAACTTGTGTACAAATATGTGTACACATAGTATGTGCACATGTGTGTCAGGCAGAATGAAAAATAGGCACATACGATGTGTGTGTAAGAGAGAGACTAAGAAATCAAAGACATACAAGAGAGAAGCAAAGGACAACCGCGAACATTTTTAAGTAGGAAAAAGTATACCAAAAAATTAAATTGTTAAATCTATTTTATCGTCTTCCAAATGAAGTATGTGAATAATATGCCTGTTTTAGGGTAACAGACCCAATCCTAAAAGTCCCTCACAGATTTTTAAACATTTTCCCATGGTGAAGGATCAGCAAGGAATACTGGGGAAAACCTCAGAGCTTAGAAAGACTCCCAGACTGAATGAATGACACAGAGTTCATCCAGACAGTTGCTTTTGTGGTTTTCTTCTTGTCCTGGTGCTATTATAGACTTCTATCACCTACGCTTGCTATCCCTCACTTCAGAGTTACCATGCACCAAGAATGGGACCATGCTAGCTGCTGTCAGTACAACTGTACTGTGTGTAAGTGTAATGATTAGTTGTATCCCCATCTGAAATTCAAAGGTCACCAATTCTAGGAAAAGGCCACCACCAATCACTGTACATCATGCATGTCATAACACTGCTTGCACATTCCTGGTGTCCCACCCTATCATTGTTTCCACCCATCCCCGCAAAGGACTATTTTCCTGTGGATCTGACAATCATTAGATGGCAGTGAAGAGTTCATCTTTTTTGTCTACAGTGTGCAGCCCAGATACAGGAACTAATAAGCATTCATAGGGCTCGGATGCATGGAGGAAACATGTGAAGTTTAAGATCATTCTCAGATACATCTGCATAATTTTTCCAAAGTGATTGACTTGTCAACAAGTTGATGTACAAAATACTACAGCAGCAGCAAGAAATTAGAGGGGGGGGAGTTACCTCTTGATTGCCAATTGGTGACTTTATGCATTTGTCCAGCCAAGATGCAGCCACTGGATAAATAACAATAGCAATAGCACTTAGACTTATATACACCTTCACAGTACTTTACAGCCCTCTCTAAGTAGTTTACAGAGTCAGCATATTGTCCCCAACAACTTGGGTCCTCATTTTACCAATTTTGGAAGGATGGAGGGTTGAGTTAACATTGAACTGGTAAGGCTTGAACTCCTGGAAGTGGGCAGAATCAGCCTGCAAACTGCATTCTAACCAATGTTTTGACAAATATTATCAAAGAAATCCAGAAAAAGTTTCCCTTAAGAGTCAGTTTAGGTGGGCATGAGACGCTATATTTTCCACTTAACTATACTCAGTATGAAGATTAGGATTATGGATTAGGATCCCACCTTTGCATACTGTGCTTTTTAAATGACAAGTTCAAAGACACTGTTTACAATGCTTTTTAAACAAATGAGCAAACTGGAGAAATATCAAAGGTAGCTGAAACATCTATATATGTTAAAAAGCACTTGAGGGACAGAGATAAATCAAGACAGACAGAACTATTCAGAGGGAGGCAAAAAAACAAGTGTGGAAGAGTGATCATGGAACAGAAAGAGACAGGGAGAAGATGGGGTCAAGGAGAGCAAAAATACATTACAGGAGACTCGACTTAGAGTTAATGAGGTGTTTCTGATGGGGCATTCTTTTAACCTTGTCTTGAAGAGCAGTTGTGCAACATCCTGCCTGAAACCAAAAACCTTTATAATGCATTTCAAAACTCACTACTTTTAGTTTCTTTTAAAATGCTAGATTTACCCATAGAAATGTCTCTACCTGTAGAACTCTCCAAAATCTTTTATTTTTTTTCCCATCAAGAGACTAAGTGCTGAGCCTTTCCAATGTACATATTTAATTGAGATCCATCCTGCCTTTTCCTTTTGACAGGCATGTAAGTTGTTTAACAAACATTAAAAATGGAATAGAATTTAAAAAATTTAAAAAGCAAATTAAAATGAACAATCATTGAATACTAAAATCATCTGGCCATTGAAATAACCTAATAAACCTGCTTTCCCACTCCCCCATGTTACACTTTTACATGTTTCTAAAGAACTAAATGGTAGGAATCAAACATCGTTCCAAAGAAGGTGAACCTGGGAGCCTAAGAGCAAGATAGAAAATGTAAGGAAGACATGCCCGACAGCAATGGCAATTTTAAGAGAATTTATCCTGATAGATCTTAAAAATTGGGCAGGTTTGTACCAAAAAGAAGCCAGTCCTTAGATAAGCAGACCCAAAGCCTTAATGGTCAACATCAATACTTTGAATACTGCCAGGTAAGCAACTAACAGCCATTGAAGATATTTCAGCACAAGCATGGTATGATCTCTGTACCTCCTTGCACCAATAAATAGTCCAGTCGGACACTTTCCAGCCGTTGAGATGAGTTGTAGGCACATGTAACAAAGGTATGTTTAACCACTGATAAATCTGACTACTTCAGGAAGAGGCACAGTTGATGTATTACATGCAACAGTGTGAACACACTCCTCATACAGTTGCCATTTGTGAATACAGTGATAGCCAAGAGGGATTCCCAGAATGCAAACAACCTCTTTCAGTGGGGATAGAATGCCAAGCTGAACTTCAGTCTCCCAATTTCCTCTGTACCAACAACTCTTTCTGCTTGATTAATTTCATCTTTCTTTTCATCTAGTCCATTACTGAACTTAAATAATATTTAAGGATGTTGATAAAGCATAATAGCACTGGGTACCACTTGAAGTGGTGCCAGGTGACTGGAGTACTAAGTGATCATTGGATGCCCCTACATCACATTGGACTAATGTGATTCGACCATGCCATGAACAATGACATCCAACATCAACTGGAAGTCGGGCCAATCATAGCAAAATTCCAGGAAGGAAGACTTAGATGGTTTGGACATGTCATACATGGTAAAGAAGACTCGGTGGCAAGGACAGCATGCATCTGGACCCTGGATGGTGACTCCATGACAGACTCAAGAAACAGTGGATGGATCACATCAAGGAGGACATGAAATGCATGGGCGTTGCCCCTGAAGATGCCCTGGATCAACTCAAATGGAGATGGCTTTGCCAACAAATAGACCCTGCCATAGCATGGAATAATGCTAGGAAGAAGACCACCATGGTACTCATGATACCCCACTTCCCACTCTGAATTATTTTTCCCAAGGGTTAAACAGCATGAGGACATAACTGGTCAAAAGTCTAGGTGTCAAACAGTAGTTGCTCCAGTATCATTCCTTGGACATGGTTCAACAGGAAGAACTTGAACCATGCCAGAACAGATCCACCAAGCCCTAATTCCAATTGATGTCATAAAAAGCCACTAAATGAGCCAGAGAATTAAAAGGCTTGCATTTTCCCATCCATTGTCCATCAAAGTAGTGCAAAAAAAGTTGTAATAACATATTCTGACTTTTCATGACTGAAAAGGATCTTAAAAAAATCAGTATCACATGTTTAGAGCTGTGAACGCACCACCATCATCTTTACCATGTTTAGGTGTTTGTTTATTACCCTGTCTTATTATTTTTATATATACCTTAAAGCAGTGAACATACATAATATTCCTTCCTCCTTCTATTTTCCTTGCAACAACTTTTTAAGGTGAATTGGGCTGAGAGAGAGTGACTGGCCCAAAGTCAACCAGGTCGAACCAGAACTGGTTTCTATCCTGGTGCATTAAAAACTAAACAAACTGGCTCTCTGGCTTCATCATAAATGACATATTTGAGACTGATCTATAGTGATTGATCTCTTTGATCAAGAGAAAGTTTCTTTAGTAAAATCCTTACTATTGTCCCCTTTGGGAGTAGGGAGATGGGGGAGAGCAGATAAGGAGGCACAGAATTCTTCCCTTAACCACGAGGCCTAACCAGCCAGGAGAAGCAAGAGTTGAGTACACAGTTTTTAGGAATTCTCTCTCCATATCCTGTTCTACATCTTCAGGATGGACACATTGTTAAGAATCCAAAATAATAGCACAAGCAGCTGTTGAAGAGATATTTCTATGAGGCTCATAGCAGTGAGAAATTCTTTAATTGCCCTTTATTTTAACGGAAATAGAGAGAAGTTCATTGCCCCTTCTGCCTTCTTCCAGATGTTCTCGGCTAGCGCCTTTAGCCTAGATAAAAGTGAAACATGTCTTGCTGTGTGCTGAGCCTTTAGGAAAATCAAATGCACAGAGAACTTGGAGTACATCCTGGATATGTAACCCTAGTTTTTGACAAATGATCTATTTCTATCTTTTTGCAAAAGTGAGCATCTTTGAGTACAAATGACCTGAAGACATAGAGAGTAATAGAAACTCCAGGCACCTCCATCAGGACACAAATAAAAAAAAGCAGGAAAGATGAACAGCAGGGAGGAGGTGGAATCCCAAGACATCCAAACAAGCCAAGTAGCGACAAACAGGAAAGTATTCAACAGCTCAACAAATCCCCAGGCTGAGATAAAGAAGGTCAAGTGAGGCTCCTACCTACCACATACCCAGCATGGGCTGTAATCTACCATTATTTGCCAGGTGTTTCTTCAACATGAGTAGCCCTGCAGTAGTTGGATTCTTAGGCTCCCTTAATGTTCATTATGCTTATCTAGTGGGATTTGGACTTTGGGTGACTAAGAACGGCATCACAATCTCTAGAACTCAGGGAAGCTAAGAAGAATCACAAGAAGTGCTCCTGGAATAAGATGATCAGGAAAGACAAGTCATTGGCAGGGATGGATGGTTTAAACTATTCGTAGACTGTCTGCTTCTATGCCAACAACTATGTTCTCCCTGTATCAGTTCTGATTAGATTCTCCTTTTTGGCAAGAGCTGAAATTATTGTATTTCAGGGCACATAGTGACATCTCCCACATCAGCCATGTCATGTCTTGACATTTCATTTGACCTGGATATTGATTGTCCTGTGTTAGCCTGCAATTCAGAGTCTTTTTTTATGTCATCTCTAAATTTGTTTTTATTTCCACTGATTATAACTGTTTTTCTTCCTACGGCTCAGTATTATGACACTTGCATTTATTTACCATTCAAACTCTACTATCTGTACAACATAATTTGATGTCAATGACTTGGTAGATTAGATGGGAATGCAATTCCCAGGTTGCATATACAGTGCCATATGTGTATATGGTATAAACTGCCAATGTACTGACGGTTATAACTAGTGAACTAGAATCAGCCATAATTTTAAGCTTGGTAACTGGTAGGTTGCTTCTGAATTCTAGTTCTGCTTCTGTTACATATTTAAGTGGCAAAAACTGTCATGCATGCACTAATGAATTTATGGCTGCAGTTACACAAGCCGGGAAGCCCAGGCGTTACATCCTGGTAACAATTGATTCTTCTCCTTTTCCAAGATGTGATGATAATTTTTGCAAAACTACGTTCAACTCTCTTTCATGAGGTTCCACCCACCAAGCAATGTTTCAAATTAAAAAGTTGAAGATGTTCTGCATTGGGTACGCAACACTTAGTCAGTGCTTTGACGCATACTTTAAAAGAGAATGTCTAACAGATGAATGTTGAGAAAGGGTATTAGATGAATAATTGTTGAGCTAGAAGAGCGGTAAGTCATTCTAGTTATATTTTGCTCTAGGCTAGACTCTCTTACATTGTAGGTATTGCTGTCACCTATACTAGAATGCAAAGAAGTGATTGGAAGTAGTTTTATCATTTATGTCCTGTCTCTTTTTCAGAACTTAAAACTCAGCAACACACAAACTAATTTTGGATTCTACCCCTCAGGGAACCTGGATTGGTGTAACTAGTCTGAAAAGGGAGCAGATGGATTATAAAACCACGTTTAAATCCACAGTTTTCATGGGTGCTGGAATTGGTTATATAGGATGATGATGATGATGTCATCCATTCAGTCGTGTCCGACTCTTGGCGATTCTATGGGCCAGCTCTCTCCACATCATCCAATCTTCCACTGCTTCCTCTGAATTTTTATATCCTCTGGCTGGTGTCAGCTTTGATGATGTATGCCCATTCTGTTCTTTGGCAGAAGCATTGTGTAAAACTGAGACAAGAGCATTGTTCAAAACCCCTGACAACTTCTAACATGCTTAAAACACATTATTACCTTTCCTTGTGAGCCATCTTTTAATTCACTATCTTCCTCCTATTCAAAAGGAAGTTTTATTACAATTATAAATAATTATAAAAGAACCTCTTGCCTTCTAAAGGATCTGTTAGATGATTTTATACGGCAGTCAGGATTACTTAATATTACTTTCCCATTTTTATCCTTTATAGTACTTTGCATTTTCCCCAAGAAGAGGATGTGTATGTTTGTATGCATGCATAGCAGAGAGAAAGGTGGGAATAGGAGAGAGAAAGTTACATGTTTACTTGAACTCTAGTGGTTTTTTTAAAAGGCTTCATCTTATTAGTCATTGGACTAATCTATACCATTGGAGGATATTAGGCACCATTTCCCATGTCAGTTAAATGAATGCGTGTGCACTTTATGAATACTTGCCAATATCTACACACTGCTATTACTGTAAGATTTTCTTTGGAAGTACAGGGGTAGTGGAAATGATTCAATTATATGTGAGGCTAATCGTAAAAAACCCTTCTTACACAGATTTGCTCTGTTGAGTACCATCTGCAAACTCATCAGAGATTAAGAAGGAAAGTGATAAAGCATGGGTGTCAAACTCACAGCGTCACTTTGCCATCACAAGACATTTCATGTTTTTTTCCCTTCACGGAGCTGGGGTGGGCATGGCCTGCGCATGATGCATCCAGCCCACGGGCCGCCAGTTTGTCACCCTGAGATAGAGAGATAGCAGCTGAGCCAGAAGTGAATCCGCTTAGCTGAAGAAGAGTACTGACATCCCTTGCTGTCTTGCAGAGAGAAGGGCCTGGTAACAGACCCCAATGCTCTGTGTGGAAGGACCTTTGGCACGAACAATATGTCAGCAATGTGTCTGATGCAGAAGAAGCCCTTGGGATGCTCTCACATACGAAGCACTCATTAGTGTTTCAACACATTCATTTACAAGGGTTTTGCTCTTTTCTGCCCATTCTTTTATTCTCCCCTTGTTCTTTTCTATTGTACCTCATCTTTCATCTAGATCCGTTCAATTAATGCACACAGGAACACAATTTTCTCCCAAACAAGATTACAGCTTCTCTTGTCCTGCACCCAAACTTTTCCTTAAGAAATACAGAATAACAAAGGTGAGCAAACAAGAGAAGAGGAGGAAATGGGAAGGAGGCAGCTGTATCTGAGACACTGCCTACTGATAAAACCTAGCGGTGCCAATCCATGTAAACAACATTTTTCAAAGCATCCCAAATTTCATAAAGGCAATTTTCCATTCCCCCCCCCCAATTCTCCAAATGTGTGCCCACTTATTGTTATATTTAATAACCTTTAAATTAAACTACTATTTGATAGTTGAAGTTCAGATCTCCGAAGCTTAGATGGGTTTAAGTGGGTTATAAGAGTTGCTGTACTCCTTTGCCAAGAAATATTCAACACGCTTCCAGTATTTAATATACATGGATTTTAGTAACATGCTCTTGATTGTAAACTCATATGCAAATCTGCAAAAGGATTGGAGCAAGAGTTCCAAAAAAAAGGGGAGAGGGGTTGTTGTTATTGTTGTTTTGTTTAAGATCTCCATCTGTTTTTTTAATGCGCCAGCATGGAATCCTTTATCCTCAATGGCACTTTGTGTGACTGTTCCCAAAAGTTCACAAGTTGGAGGATAAGAAAACAGTAATTTACAGCTGCTTTGTGGAATGGGTGTGTGTGCCTTGAATAGTTGGAAGAGAAATATTTCTGTCAAGAAAACACACTGCTCTCTACTGGCAGCTCTTCAGAAATAAATTATTTCCATAACGGAGCCCAAAAGTTTTCTTTATGTAGTAGACATCGCAACTTTGCAGTCAGGCCCACTATTAAAATAAGCACCATTGTATGAATGTAGTCAATTCACATTTTGAAGTACAACACTGATCAGAAGTCTATTCTTTCTAGAATATTGTACTCCATGTGCTATGTAAATTACTGGAAGATACATACAAAATATGTATAATATTCAGCCAATTTAGTCTAATGGTTAAGGCACCAGGCTAGAAAGCAAGAGGCTATGAGTTCTAGTTCCACCTTAGATATGAAAAACAGCTCGTGAATTTGGACCAGCCTCTCTCTCTCTCTCTCTCTCTCTCTCTCTCTCTCTCTCTCTCTCTCTCTCTCTCTCTCTCTCTCTCTCTCT